>PVKA01016984.1:0-46759 GCA_004027165.1 Ctenomys sociabilis | reverse complement strand
TTTTTTTTCAGTTTTAGGGTGACACTGCATTGAATGGCTCCCCCACAGTGTGTTTCCCCTTCTTCTCTCATGGACCTCTGGGTTGTTTCTCTCTGGGGCTGTTGAGAGCAGCGTCACTTTGCCTTCTACACAAGCCTTCGGTGCACGCATGTGCTTGTCACTTTTGGGTGTGTATGTGGGTGTGGCATTGCTATACCATGGCGTGGAGCTGGGCAGTTGGCAAGTGTGGACGACATGCTGCAGCCACTGTGCTGGTGGGACAGGAAGTGTGCCTGGGACTGGTGCAGATGAGTCTTTAGTCTCTCTGAACCTCAGTTTCATCAACTCTAAGGGTAATACCCACCCTGAAGGGTCACTGTGATGATAAAAATACATGAAGGACACAAAGAACTTAGCACAGGATTGAGGGCGTAGAATGGTGCTTGCTGGTTGCAGCCGTGATGCTAGTGAGGATGAGGATGATAAAGGTGTCATAATCTCTGCTTGGGCATCAATGAATAGACTTGGGGAGTTACAGTACAGAGCTAACCTTTTCCTCTCATCTTTGAAAAAAGTTTGAAAACTTTTATAATGTCCCCTTCTTTTATAGCAGCTAGACCTGTGTTTGTGTATGTGTTTGTGTGTGTGTGTGTGTGTGTGTGTGTGTGTGTGTTTTGAGAAAAGGTCTCACTGGTAGGTCAAGCTGGTCTTCAAGTCACTATGTAGCCCAGGCTGGCCTCAAACTTGTGGCGATCCTCTTGCTTCAGTTTCCTGAGTGCTGGGGTTATAACACACACCACCACGCCTGGCTAGACCTGTGGTTATTAACCAGATTTTAGGATCCCACCCCTGACATCCTTAACTTTCTAAGGTGAGATCCAGACATAACTTGCTTTAATAATTTCCCAGGTGATGCTACTTTCTTTCAGGCCACGGCCTTCTGCTCAGCAGAAGGCGTGAGCTATAGCACGTCGGCCCGGACTTTGGTACCTCCTGGTTCCCCAGGAGAGCCGATTTGGTGCATTTCTTCCGTGTGCTTCTCTGCATGCAAAACCGCACCCCGCTGCACCCGAGACTCCACTGCAGGCGCTAAGACCGATGTTCTATTGGTGGTCTTCCTCTTGTGTTTACCTCCTGTCCATCTTCTGGGTCCCAAGGCACTGATTTTAGAGGTGCACCTGTTCCCTAATGGCTGCTTGGGCTCACAGGCAGTACCAGTCTTCTCAACTGTCACCTTATCAATATTTTCTCCTTATTGCCTTCTTTGTTTTTACTTTTTCATTTAAAATAAACACAAATATGGCCAATTCCTCTCTCCTCTGACAGCTGGCAGCCTGTGTGCTTGGCTGATCCTACCTCTGAGGTGCAGATCCTGCTGGCAGACTGCTGAGAGCCTTAAGGAGCAGCTGCCTTTTCTTCTCTTTTGCTCTCTCTTTTTAATTTTTACTATATCTCTGCTCAAAGTGACATGTGTATATTGTGGCAAGCAATTTGGTATGCTAGGTGTAGCAATCCTAACCAATGGCAACATTTTTGTGGGCTTTTTATACAGTTAATATCCAATTCCAGCTCCGGCAATTCCTGCATGAACGGTCCTGGGTACTCCGCATCTATGAACCTATTGCCTTGACAGCATATTGTTGAGAGATAGGAGAACAGCAGGTGTGAGCATACACTGCCAGGAAAAGCACAGAATGCCGCCATTGAGGAAGAGCATTGGGACAGGCCTCACCAGACTACATGTCTCAAAGAATTTACTCTGAATTTTATGTCTTCCATAAAAACGGTCGGCATGAGGTTATTCATTTTAGCACTGTTCATAATTGTAAAATATTAGGAAAACCTAAGTATTCAGATACATAGAATTTTTTATATAATACCTGGGACATTCATATCATGAGCTGTTATTATAACAGGAGGAAAAAGGAAAAACACATTCATAAACAGAGATCAAGGCATTTCCTCTGAAAAAAAAAGCAGTGGGTAAGAGTATAGTGTACCACTTTTTTGTGTAAGAAAGAAAAATAACAAAAACATACAGGAAGTGATATGATTGCTTGCCTTCAGGGGTGTCAGTGAAAAGTGTGGACAGTACAGGAGAGTGACATTTCACTGAGTATGTTCATTGTGTGGGTTTGACTTTTAGCACCATGCTAATATTTTTCACACTCCAAAAATTAACTCACTTAGGATGGGACGGAAACCTGGTAGTGAGATACAAACAGAAAGAGGCGAGACTGGCCCTCGAGTGAATGACACAGCTACACTTAAGAGTGAAAAAGAACTACTTCAAATGACTTCTCACGGTAGCTGGGTAACCATCAGTCAAAGGTCAAGCGAATGTGTTTGTAAGGTTCCGTTCTCTTAACAGATGGGTTTAGTGATTTTGCAATGATTACCTGTGCGTGGGCAGGGCTGAGAAAATGAACAAATACATTAATTGTGCTAGTGGATTTTCATAGAGGAAGGAGGCACAGGGATGGAACAGAGAAAGACAGGAAAAAGCTACAGTGGTTGGTATTGGATTCTGCTTGGAGATTGGACATGTTGCTACAAACGAGTGCAGTGTCTACCTACTCGTACTACTTATACATGTACATTGGCGCACCTGAAGGTATGTATAGATACGCACATATGAATGCATGTGTCCACACTGCCACACTTCATTGCGAAGCCTTAGAAGAAAGCTAAGTGCCAGCCCTTCCCCCTGGGTACCCTGAGACTGTAATTGAGACTGGGAGGCTAAACACAGGTGGATCACTACAGAAAAAAAAAAAAAAAAAGAAGAAGAAGAGCAACAGATTTTGTTTTCAAATATGCTCCATTAAAAATCACAATGAAACTTAGATTTCCTGCCTAATTCTTGGGCCAGAGAAGAGAAAAACCAAAATGAGCCTGAAATACCTTTTTGGATACAAAGTAAGGATATACTTTAAAAACATCGGGAATCTATCTCAGTTGGGGTTCTTTAGAGAACGAGAGCCCAGAGGATCAATGGAAATATATAAAGAGACTTCACTCTACACACTTGGTTTCATTACTAGTGAGGCTGGTAAGTCCCAGAGTCTGCAGCTGTGTATGGAGAAGCTGGAGACTCCACAGAGCTGCTGGTGGAGGACCAGGCCATGGCCAGCAGTCTCCAGAATAGGGGAGAGCCAGTGCTTCAGAGAGCTGCTCTCCTTTAGGAAAGCAGGTAGACCGAGTTCCCAGCTCACAGGTCATTAGACAGAAGTCATTCTCTCTTATGTGAGAGAACTACTGTTTTTGTTCTATCTGAACTTTCAGCTGCCTGGGTGAAGTCTGCCCACCTACAACAACATAACAAATCCTTTTTGTCATGGAAAGTAGCCAGAAGTGATGGTTAAAAGCATATCTATTTTCAGATGTCGGAGCAATAACTGATTCAGATAAATATCTTCATTGTTACATCACTGTGTGAAGGTTTACCAAGCAGGTTCACATACACATGCTTTCAAAGAATAAAGATAAATAACAGTAGTGGACAAAAGGAACTGATGTTAATACTTGGTAGCTTCAAGTAAGTTTAACATCAGCAGGGGTGGGACAAAAAATACCAAATGCCTCTTGTTAGGGGAACATAGCATCACATATGTACTGTTCTTCCCAAGGCAAAAATAAACTGAGGGGGGAATCTACAAAATGCACATCCATACACTTCAAAATGCTAATACCGTTAAAACCAAAAACTGAACAACGGTTTCAGATTAAAGGAATCTCAATACAATACTACATCTGAAAAAATACCATTGTTATAAAGGGAAAGTAATGAGATAATATAGTAGAAACATTCCACTGTATAATTTTGTGGCTCTTGTCTAGTTTTTAACCGCAAAGCCTCTTGTAGTCACAGGAGGGACTTTCGGGAGGTGGGTGGATCGAGAGTGTGTGATGCTGGGGTCAAGGGTGTGTGATTACTAGATTAGTCTGCTGATTGGCTTGGCATAGCTCTGGGTGTGGCTAATGGGAAGGCCCGCCTAGGGGCACGTGGCTGGCAGAACATCAAGGGCAGAAAAAGGGCTGCGTTGTCGCTTGCTGCTCACTGCTTCACTGCTGGCTGCCTTCTGCCTACCCTGCTTTGCCATGAACTGATTTTCCTCTGCAGTACCTTCTGCCTTGGAGGCAGCTTGCTATGGACTGGGCCTCTATAGCTGTGAGTTACAATAAGTTTTTCCTTCTTCAACTCTGGGCATTGGGTCTTTTGTCTTAGTGATAAGAAAAGTAACTGACACAGAGGTGTAGAACTTCTTGATTCGGATCACTATCCTGTGATTATCTAATAGAATGCCTTTGTTTGAGGGAAACAGTGAAGAATCTGGGCATGAAGGGGCGTGATGTGCGCAGCTCACCCGAGCTGAGAGAACGCGTCTGTGTGGAGGCTGCAGGAGGTCTAGGCTGTATTTTTGAAAATTTTCTGTAAGAAGTTATTTCAAAGGGGCTGGGGAGATGGCTCAGTGGAATAAGCACTTCCCTGGCAAGTGCAAGGGTCTGTGTTCAGTCCCCGGTTCTGCAAAAACAAAACAAAACAAAACAAAAAAAGAAGTTATTTCAAATAATTAAACATTAATGCTTACTTTCAATAAATTTTAATTTTTTTCTTGCCCTTTTTTACTTTATATTTAAAAAATTATTTTAAAGAGAGAAGACTAATTGATAAGACATTAGATATGGTGGTCTGTAATGTAAAATATATCGGGAAAACAACACAAAACGGAAAACAAAGAAAAGTTATTTCAAAATATTTTTTAAAGGTTTATTTTAAAGAGGAAAGAAAAACAACAAGAATAAAGACAAAAACAAAACAACATAACACAATAAAAATGGTGCAGAATTTCAAAACAAGAAGAGAAAATTGACCATGGCTGTTATACTACACACTGTTGTTGCCGGGATTACCAGAACTAGGCATGCAGGACTGGTCAAATAATTAAACAGTAGCTCTTTCTTTCAATAAACCTTAATTTTTTTCCTTGTCCCTTTTACTTTTTATTTTTTAATTTATTTTATTTTTTATTTTGTGCTTGCCAGGGAAGCGCTTATTCCACTGAGCCATCTTCCCGGCCCCTTAATTTATTTTAAAGAGAGTATAAAAGTAAAAGACAAGACATTACAGATGATGCACATTAAAAGAACCAGATGAAAAACGTTCAGCCGTGGTTGGTTGTTACAGCGACGTTGCTCAGAGTACAGGAATTAGCATACAGAGTTGGCCACAGTATAAATTTCAAACATCAACTGCTAGCCTTAAAAGACTCATAGAAATTGGTAAAAGTTTTAAGAGGACAAAAATAAATGTAGGCTATAAAGACAAAAGAAAATGCAGCAATGCCTTTGTTCATAAATGCTTTTTGTTTGCTAACAATTCAGTTCTGTAACGTTCTGCTTCCATTTGCAAGCCCTGCATCAGGCATGCACATAATCTCAGCCATCTTCCCAAGAGCCATGGAATAAGTTACATTTCTGAACCCAGGTACCACGCTAATTTATAGAGAGAAAAGATGTAGTTGCCAACTACAGTTCATATTAATATGAACCGTAGCATATTAATGATTAACCATACACTAATTGACACCAATGTAAATATACTGAGGTTGAACACATACACTGAATACATATATTGAAACTAATATGTTAATATCCGACTTATGTACTATGGTTACTATATAATAATAGCATTGGCCAATTTTATATCCTATTATTAATAATATATTAATATTTATCATGAAAGTGAATTTTATTAAAATAGTATTACTTATGAATAATTATTTTGTGACTTGCTTTCTTCACTTAAATTATATAATAATTTGATTTTAGTGAGGTATGCTTATTTATTTGAGAGTATGTTTTATTGCCATTGGCCTCAGTCAAAAATTTCTTACCGGGTTTTGAACTCAAGACCCTGTACCTGCCAAGCAACTACTTAAGCCACTGAGCTACATTCCCAGGGGAAGTCTTAACAGTCACTGTGATTGGTGTATGACACAGAGCAATGAGATCCATGCAAACCTACACATGGAGCACAAGCTCTTGACGGTGATCCAGGACTGCCACACTGACTAAAGGGTGGCTGTCCCAACACACACAGTTTGTGCACCACTCTACTTGACTCACTAGACTTAGAGATACAGAGCTCCTGCACACTAAGAGAGGGGCAAATGACTTCAATGCTGGTTTTATAAAATATATTTGCTCTGAGTCACACTGTAACAATGGGGATCGAATTGTGCAGCAAGTAGAACTAATCGCTGTGCTGTCCCATCTTAGAATTTCCCATCGCACATGTGCCTCTACCAAGAATGTCCACACAGGTTCTGGCTTTGGTATATTGAGTCGCAAAGATTTGAACATGTATGGCTTCCTTTGGCGCACTAGACAGCCCTGTGGGGAGGGTGGGCTGGCCCCGCTAGTCCCTTTGTCAAGCCCTTCTTCAGCTGGCTGCCCCTTTTAGTCACCAGAGGTTTTCAATGTACAACTGAAAATACACATTGAATTTTATGGAATAGTCACATGCTGTTTAATGTCTGGGATACGTTCTAAGAAATCCATCATTAATTAGCCAGTTTTGTCTTCCTACAAAAATCATAGGGAATACTTAACGCTGGCATACGGGTCAGTCATTCCATAAAGTCTTCTTTTATTTTAAAGAGAAAAAATTTAAAATAATTATAAAATAGAGTTTCAAAACAGGCTAGTAGGTTAGTGACAATAATTAATACACTGGGTGTCTGAGATATGGCTCAGTAGAATAAGCACTTTCCTGGCAAGTGCAATGGCCTGAGTTCAATCACCGGTTCCACAAAAAAAAAATAAATAAATAAATACACCAAATACTGTTATATTCATAAGAGTTGTTTAGACTACAAGATATAGGCATAAAATATTCCAAACTGTAAAGGTAAAGATAAAAAGTCCCAAGACAACACCCAGCCCTACGCTAGACTGGCTCCATCTTAGCCCTTTGTTTCACCTGTTGCTAAATGTTCTGGGAAAGTTACTTGCAACTAGGCAACCACAAGGTTGCTCTAAAGCCTCAGCAGCCCCCAGGTGGCCCTCAATCAATCCTGACAAAGGAACAATTGTTATTGGCTTCTGTAACCTGCTTGCTCCTTTCCCTCCCCCAAGGTTACCCAAGCATTACAGAAATATGTTATTCTGTCAGAAAAATCCCCCCGCGCCGAGCCAATCAATGTATAGGTCCACCCCTATTAACCAATGCAATTAGCTTCTGTAGTGCACTTGCCCCCTCCCGATTTTGTGGTTTTTGCCTTTATAAACCTGCCTGAAACGACAGCTCGGCACTCTGCAACCACCTTAGGTGCGGGGTCCCACACGTGGTTCAATAAACTTTTGAGCTCTCACCCTTATCTCTTGGCGCCTCCCTGCCCGCGGAGATCTGGGTCAGCGCAGACCCAACAAAACAACATTAATACAAACCTTTCTCTCTCTCTCTCTCTCTTCTTTTTTTTGTATTTTAGAGAAAGGTCTACAGGGTGTTCAGTCTCACTACTAGATTGGACTCACAGTGATCTGCCTGTTTACAGTCTCCCAAGAACTGGGATTACAGTTGTATGCCACCATGCCCAGTCTCAGAGCGTCCTGGGGGCGGGGCCGGCACGGCAGGCCCGGGGATCGAACCCTTAGCCTCAAATCTTTCTTTTTAACAAACAAACTAAGAGATACTAGCTATATAATTATCAACTATCTTGTGTGTGTGTATGCATATATATATATTTTTTTTTTTTTCCTTTCTTTCCCCATTCTTCTATAACAGGTTTAATTTATTATTTACATATAGCAAATCATGAGTTTTTTGTGGCTTTGAATAGTCAATCCAGGACTTTGTACATGTTAGGTAAGTATACTACCCCTGAACTCTTTCCCCAGACCTGTGAAAATTAAATATTTTTTTCTAATTTTAGGTTCTTATGTTGTTTCCATCTTTCTTTTTAAAATAAATAATACTTAAAATGCAATGCCAGCCAGGCGTGGTGGCGCATGCCTGTAATCCCAGCACTTGGGAGGCTGAGGCAGGAGGATTGTTGTGAGTTCAAGACCAGCTTGAGCTACAAAGTGAGCTTAAGGTCATCCTGAACTGCATAGTGAGACCCTGTCTCAAAAAGACATAAAAAAAAAAAAAAAAAAGCAATGCCAGCCCTGCCCCCCCAGGGCGTGCTGAGATGGTGAATGAGACTGGGCTTGTTGGTGTGCCTGTAATCCCAGGGTTTGGGAGGCTAAAAACTGGAGAATCACTACGAGTCTGATCTGTGTAGTGAGACCCTGTAGACCCTGTACTAAATATATATTTAACAAATACCTGGACAATCACAGCATTAACATGTTAGTTATCAATTTACAAAATTATTTATGAAAATCATAAACTTCTGTTTCATTTCCTGATGGCTCAGGACAAGTTCCTTTTAATACTGCGCAAACTGGGTCATTTTCTTACAAAGTCAAAGAAGAAAATCACAGACAGAAAGAAAACAGCCAAAAAGAGTTTACTGAAAGTTTAAGAAGAAAGATTGCTCCCTGTAGTCAGGAGGCATCTGAGGTGGGGTGTCACCTGGCCTCTTTGTCCAGGGTCTTCTTCCCAGTACCCAGAAGTTATCATCACCTGGGGTGTCATAGGCCCAAAACAACTGAGATCCAGGATTCCTGATGCAGAGGTCAAAAATAAAACTAGATACTCAGTACCCTGAATTGCTCAAAAGCAGCCCCTCTGTCCATGCTAGTCTGCCTGTCTGTTTTTACTCTTAATTTTTATTTTTCCCATGTTTACTTTTATATCTTTGAGCTTAATTATCTGAATGGCTTAATTCTTAGCTCATGTACATGTTGCTTTCTTTGTAAGATTAAGCAGGGTCCTGTCCCTTGCTAGCGAGCTTTTTATGAACTAAGTAGCTAAACTGCCTCCAGCATTTTAAGTTTTGGTTTTTTTTTTAAGTGAAAAGGACAAACACCTTCAAAACTCTGTAGTTAACTGCAAATGTTGTAGGAGCTGAATTAGACAGAAATATTCTAGGCAGTCAGACAGGGCCAGGTCCTTAAGGAGACAAGATGGCAGACAAGGTGACTTTGCAACTTGAAAGAGACAGACACTCCCATATGGGCCACACCTCAAGACCGAGACAAAAAGAGGAAACACAGCCACATACTTCCCTAGGGATGGGCATCAGAAATTGATATTCTTTGTTTTTTTTTTTTTTCATTTTTTTGAGACAGGGTCTCACTAAGCAGTTCAGGCTGGCCTTAAGCTCACATTGTAGGTCAGGCTGGTCTCAAACTCACAACAATCCTCCTGTCTCAGCCTCCCGAGTGCTGGGATTACAGGCCTGTGCCACCACGCCTGGCTAAAACTTGTTATTGATAGCAGCAACTGCCTCTTTTTTTGAGGAACCAGGGGTTGAACTCAGGTCCTTGCACTTGCCAGGGAAGCACTTATTCTACTGAGCTATCTCCCCAGCCCTTGATATTCAAGATAGGTATCAATCACTTTGAAAGACCCTAAATGAGTCACTAGCCCAACCTCCAACAGGAAGAGACCCTATCCCATATTCATGCCTGCTTGCTATGTGACTCGCTTCCCTATTTGTTCCTGAACTTAATCAATTTTACATGAGCAATGGTGCTTGTAATCTCATTGGTTAACCATGGTTTTGTCCCATCTCTTGTCCACCTAAGCGAGTTCCCATGTCTTCCCCACCTTAGACCCACCTCACCACATGGTTTTCCTCTATAAAAGTCCCCGGAAGAGACAGCTTCTGGGGGCAACTATCTGCTTGGGCCCCTCTCCTGTCCCTCTTTTGGACAGGAGCTTTCTTTCTCTCATCAAATCTATTCTGCTCATAACCTCCGTTTGTTCCTAAAATTCATTCTTTGGTTTTAGAGAACATGAACTCGTACAGGTCAGGTCCAGTGATCATTTTTCCCTATTTCATTTGGAGGTTCCCTATATTGTTTGGAGGTCACCCACTTGAGATCAGTTTTTCTCCCTGTATCACAAAGACATAAGGCTTCTTTGAAGGATCTTTCTCTTGCACTAGTGGGGTAGGAACATATCTGTCCAGTATTTTCCTCACTAAGCTATCTCTTCCAGGGACTTTCATAGAGTAAAACCATGCAGTGAGGCAAGTCTAAGGTGGAGAACATGGGAACTCACTTAGGTAGGCATGAGGTAGGACAAAACTATGGCCAACCAGTGAGATTACAAGCACCAATTCTCAGATAAAATTGACTAAGTCTAGGACCTAATGGGGAAGTGAGTCACATAGCAAGCAGCATAAATATAGGACAGGAGTAGCCAGCCAGTAGCAGTTTGATTAGTGACTCTTCCTGGTTTCCTCAAGGTGACGATCAATCCTGTATGGTTACTGATAGGTTACAGCACGAGTCCAGAGAGCTAAACTATCATGGCCCTGATCCAACATGGCTGAATCCCCAAAACAACAGCTTATCCTCCCAGTGACCACTTCCTCCTTTCCCACTCCAGTCCCACGTGCAACTTCCTTTGACTTTTCCTGCCCACACAAGGGAGCCTCCAGTCAGCTCCTTGCAAACCCCACCCCTAGCAAAAGTGCATAGTCTCAGGCTCCCTGTCTCAGGTCAGAGGGTTTCCCGTCTCCCGCCGCCATCCTTTCCAATCCTTTCCACGTCTTCAGAGTTACTAAGGGCTTCCCCTCTTCCATTTCTGCTTCCGCTGCGCTGCTGCTGCCCCTCTTGCTGCTCCTGCCACCACCATTGCTGCTGCCGCTAAAACGTACCAGTTATCCTTAGGGAGGTCAGCATTTGTTTAATCTTTGGTCTTTAGGTCTGCCCCTGCGTCTCTCTCACAGTTGCAACGTACCTTGTCTTGTCTTCCATTCAGCCTCCTTGAGGGCCTAATCCTATCTGACTGCCTATAGCATTTCTACCTAATTTAGCTGTCTACAACAAGAGGAAAAGTGCCATCCCCACAGGGTTGTTGGGACATTTAAACGATGTAGTTACTGGGTTTTGGGGTGCTGTAGCCTCTTTTTAGAGTGGTTTCTAGGCCTTTCTGTCCTGAGCAAAGAATTGCCCAAGTGCAAATAGTAGCAAAATTTTATTAAAGATAGAAAAAATCCAGAATAGCAAAAACAAAATAGGCTCTGTGGAGAGGTTTGGGCTAAGCAAATGTAAGAATAAGTCCACTCAGCGAAGGGGGCACCTTGGAGTGAGAGCCCTTCAAAAAACCTCAGCGGCCATGAGCCTTTCTGCATCACCCACTCCTAAAGCTGAGGTCGGGTCTAGCCCATCCGATGGAAAACTGAGAAGACCACATTCAGGGTTTTAGGAACTGTCTTGCGCACGTGTTCTGGAATTTTGTATTTAACAGGTCCTGCTCCCTCAGCCCTCTTTGCCAGGCCCTAGTCTCCTGTCTCAATGGGAGCGTTATCCCAAATTGAAATGAAGCCCAGGCCAGAAGAGTCTCTCTGAGCATGCAAAGCTTGCCAGACTTCCTAAGAAACCTTAACTTGCTCGATTTGCAAACACATGCAAAACTTAAGTGGAGCTATTCCCTAAAATGCCTACAACATAGGAAAACAGAACTTAAGCTCATCTAGTCAGAAGCAATCAGCAATGCCAAAAAAATACAACTGGAAGCTTTCTTTTTTTTTTTTTTTTTTGGTCTTTTTGAGACAGGGTCTCACTATGCAGTTCAGGCTGGCCTTAAACTCACTTTGTAGCTCAGGCTGGTCTCGAACTCACAACAATCCTCCTGTCTCAGCCTCCCGAGTGCTGGGATTACAGGCATGCACCACCACGCCCGGCTTTAACTGGAAGCTTTCTAATGGGACACACCAAACAAGACAACTACAAAACTGCAAGCAATCAGATGTTTTCTTCGCTGTATTTCTGTGTTGCTCAAAAAAAGCCTCCCCTGTTAAGTCTCCCCCAGGCTCCTGACCCACTCCTGATTTGGTACTGCTTGGTTTATGAATTGCTGTTTGCTCAAATAATTTTTCAAAAGGAATTCTTATTGTGTCTTAGATTATCTTTTTAATACAAAAATGGAGCAACTTTTCTAAAACCTTCAGAAATATTCATTTAAAAATTCATTTTGTAATTAATGCTCTCAAAAGCCATAATCTTAGAGCAAATGAAATACCTGGCATTCACTTGTCCATAATATCCTGCCATGTAGATCAGGAGGAGAATATTGCCAACATACCACCCACACAGAGTAAATCTCTTGGGAGGCCATAAACTGCCTTAGTAAGGGGCTGCAGCAAAGGTTGCCAAATGATCACGTTCTCAATCTTATTTTCTTTTAATTGAAGAACAAATAGCAATGAGACAGTTTCAAGACACATTAACAGGACAGATTTGATAAATTAATGCATTGCAAACTGTTTTTATAATGTTTTGGTATCGTACAAGCTGCATACATGACATTATACTTACAGACATTATTATAGCAGATGTCTCTTATCAGTAAATTAAGAGAGTGTAGCTGTTTACTTATTTTTTATACCTGAATTATATCACAGATTCAATAATTAATACTTTCTACCTTGTTATCTCCCTAGTGTTTGTCCATAATACTAGAAGCCAACATAATATCTTGTCCAACCACTATTAGTGCAAATCTTGCTTCTCATAGAATTATGCAGAAGCACAGCATATTTATCTTTATTGTATTATTTATACACACACATCATGATTCTTCCTTTCTATACCCTTTCTTTTGTCTAGACCACCAAAGATAGGCACTCCTTTGTCATTAAACCAATTTAGGTGCCTGAACTCGGTGACACAATCCAACACAGTTCAGCATTCCACAATAATAGTGACTTATCCGAAGAAGTTGTTGACTAGAGCCATTTACAGCTCAACTTATTGTTATGGCCCCACGTTGTATACCTCATTTTTATACTTTTCTGCTGGATGGTGAAGACCTAGATAGAGCAAGACTTATATGCCAACACATGTACTTTTTGTTTCTTATGAGGTCAGTGAAGTCCCCTCAGGGTTTATCTTGTAATCCTGTACCTTACTCTGTAGTTCCTTTGTCTGTGTCATCCATGTGGATGAGTCATGGCCAATGCTTGACCAGTTTGCTCTCTGTGAGAGCCTGAGAGAAAGTTTTCTCTCCATGTGACTCTCCCCAGGTACACTATAGATCATTGATCTCCTTACTCTGTGGCTCCATAATCTCCTTGTTCAGAAAATTTGGGGCTCAACTGAGTTTCATGATGTTACAGTACAGGTTTTCCTATGTCCTGAGTCTTCGCTGACCTTGAAAGGCTAGGGCCAAAATGCTGGCTGGCCTTGCGGCTTTTCTATTTCTCCAATTTTGATCTGTGAACTTAGGTTGTTAACCATCCAGAAGAAAAGCTGATTAGTATCCTGCAGCATATGCCATTCACTTTGCCCTATCTGACTCAATTGTTTTTAGTTGTTGTTGTCCATTTCTATTTGTATTTCTTCTTTTCACTTCTTATACTAGGGAGACTATACGATATTTGCACATGTGTGTCTGGTTTATTTTACTTACGAGTATATGTTGAAGTGGCATCCACTTCGATATAAATGCTTCAAGCTTATCATTCGTAATAGCTGAGTAATACTCCATTATATAGAAATACCACATCTTTTTCAACCATTCCTCATGTGATGGACATCTTGGTTGTTTCCAAGATTTTGCTATCACACATTGTGCTGCTATAAACATAGGCACACATATATCACATCCTCAGTCTTGACCACATTCCTGCATATGCCCAGAAACCACCCAGGACAGCCTCTTGCTGATTAGATTCTGAGCTAAGACTCTTGATATAATAAAACTTTTATTTGGTTTGATCTGTAGGTAACAGTTTTGTTTGCATAAAAATGCTATAAAGCAGCACTTAGATCACTTAGGAATCAGACATGTTTGAGACAGTGTAGGCATTTCAAGTCTTTAAATCACTTATCGTGATTGAAATGATTTCTAACATATCCTACCAGCAGAAGTTCTCTTAATAGAACAACTGTCCCTTTAAATACTGTAAAGGAAAAACATTTCCCCAGCCCTCCTTTCTCATTGTAAAACTAGATCTGTAGTTGTAAAAAGTGCTGCTAATTTAGGGTTTCAAGGAATAGATGTTGAGAAATTTTTTTTTTTTCTGTTTATCTCTCCAGGAAGCGGTCTCCATAAAACACTTGTCCCTGCCTCTTGATAGTAAGCAGATGCTGCAAGCCCCGAGCAGAGCCCAGGAAAGCTTAAGCCTGTCCGGCAGCATCGGCCCGAAGAATCTGAAGATATTTACTTGGCCAAGATTTATGTTGCACTGGAGTTAACCTAATCTTAGAGGAAACTATCCATTTAATTAATATTTATGCATACTAGTAAATAATTTGAAAACATATGCTATACATTTCTAATGTGGAATGCGAGGAGAAAATGTACCAGTGCATCCAAGATTTGACCCCAGACCTACAGCATGGTTTAAGGAAGAAGAAATTCCAGCCCTCCTTGGCTGGTCCCTCTCCTCTGAATTCCCCAATTGTAATCTATAAAATAAAGGACCATTCATTTACCCTAACGATAACTCCTTTTTTTTTTTGGCAGAACCAGGGATTGAACCCAGGCCCTTGTGCTTGCCAAGAAGGCAGTTATTCCATTGAGCCATCTCCCTGGCCTGATAACTTCTTTTTTAAGTGAGAGAGAACTTGGTGATGCCTCAAATACCCTAGAAGGACACTTTCAGCTTAAAAATCAGCTTTTTTGATTGATACTTAGGCTTACTCATTCTGCTACATGGAAAGAACACTAGACAGGACATCACAAATGTCTGTGTTCCACTTCCAGTCTAGACCATCGAGTTCTGGGAATTAAATAAAATGCATGTAACATAAAATCACAAACCGTGACAACATACGTAGAGACCAAACATGCACAATAACTGCTGGCAGAATACTCTCAGTCTTACATTATTCCTGGTTGCCCTAAACACTATTCTCTTTGTCTTAATCTTGGCTAACACGGTTCTGGCTAAAGCCAGACTGGTGATCTAGGAGTAGGTTACGTCATCCAGAGGGCAAGAACTTTTTGCTTAGAGCTGCAGTTCTCAGATGCTTTGGTCTCAGGGTTGCCTTTCACCCTAAGAACTTAGTGAAGGTTCCCAGGAGTTTTTGCTTGGTTGAATCATAGCAACCTGTATTTGCTATATTAGAAAACAAAGCTGAGAAATATGTAAAACATTTATTAATTATTTTAAAGGAAAACACATTTGTTCCATGTAAACTTAACTAATATTTTGGTGAGCTATAACTATTTTGATGAGCAATAACTACTTTTAAAAACAAAATGTTAATTAAAACGTGGTGTTCAAATTTTTGCGAATCTCTTTAATGTCTGACTTAATGCAAAACAGCTGCATCTTCACATCCGGCTCTGCAGTCGATCTCTTGTAATATCATAAGGCATGTTGCCTCTGGAAAATGGAATCCTCTACTCATGAGTGTGTGGGAGTAACAGGGAAAAGAATATCTTGGCATTATGAAAATACTGCTGACCTCATGGAGCCCCTGGGAGGTTTTGGGCACAGGTGTGTTCCCGACTGCTTCATGAGATGCTGGGGGGCACACAGCTCGTTCATGGGAGTGGCTCTTTCTGTCAGAACAGCACTGTGTTTTAGTAATCACAAAAGTCTTCCCAGACTGTCATTTAACCATCCAATACATTAACGAAAATTTCCTGTGAATTTGAATGAATTTCAATAGCTAAAAATACAAATTTCTTTTCAGGGAAGCTGAGTTTTCTGTTCCTTCCCTTGAAGAAAGAGAGAGAGAAAAAAGGGACAGAGAGAGAAAGAAAGAGAGAAAGAGGAGAAAGAGAAAGAAAGAAAGAAAGAAGAAAAAAAGAAAGAAGAAAAGAAAGAAAGAAAGAAAGAAAGAAAGAAAGAAAGAAAGAAAGAAAGAAAGAAAGAAAGAAAGAAAGGGACTAAGTATCTTTTTTTGAGGTCAAGAAAGCACCAGGACTCCTTGTATGACTTACTGGGTCTGTTGGCTCACTGGTGTAACGGGTGACAGATCGTGTACTCACTACTCTTACAGCCTGAGAACAACAAGACAATGATCAAATGGAAGTGCTGGTCAGCCTGCAGGTGAGGCCAGGGAGGGAGGGATTTCTCTGAGGTCAAGTAGTAACTGATGGGAAAACTGCAACAGAACCCGAAGTGCTTTTATAACAACTCATTCTTGCCCATTTGATTGGGAAACTTAGCTTCTAATAGGAATGGACAAACAGCCTTGAGCTCCAACCTGACCTGAACTCCATTGTATGCATAAATGAATAGCTTCCACCTTACACCAAGTAACTGAGATGCTGAAAGGTAAGGACACGTCTCCAGGGTCACACCACTTGTAAATACTAGAGCTTGCTTTCCTTCAAGCCCCTACTGTCCAATACTACACCACACCAGTGGCCTCTGATTCCATGCATGGACAAGCTACTCTGTTGCTCTTTTATAAATCTATGGCAGGACACTAACCTGATGCATGTTAAATGTTTATCTTCTTTCAGGTTTTCAGTGGTGGACAGATGACGTATGTATGACGCTGACCCTGAGAGTCAGCACAGGGACTTCATTGGATTCGGGATCTGAAATGCCCCATCATATCCAGCAGATTAGAGCATTAAAACCCCACGGATACACTGAAGATTTATTGAAATCAGCCCGCATAGAAATCGTAAAATTGGCTGGATCCCCTCCCTTGTCCTGCCATGAGGCAATTAGAAAGTCATGGAATATATTTCACAAGAACAAGCAAAATAACATAGAAACCTGGCTTAGGTCAAAGATCCTGAATTTATAATTCAGCACTATCATTGGTTCTGGGAATTGGGGCACATTTCTAGATTTCAAATTTGTGTTCTGTGTGAGGGGAAACCCAGAGCCAGTTCATTTGTGGCCAGTTCATTGCTAATATTTCTGAAACACAGTGAATGCAATCTGAATGTTAGCCTCAGAAGCAGTCTCTTTGTACAGAAATAAACATGTAAGTAAGTAATTCTTCTGTCTGTAAGATAAACATAGAAATATCAAAATCATAGTGCTTTATAATGAACAATGTCTATGAAATAATTTGGGAAATGAAGAAGAAATGGGAAGACTGTATTACATGCATTCTCTGCAGTAGTCAAGTAGAGTAACAAGCGCTCATGTGGAGTCAGCAATACTAGAGCAGGCGAGATCATCAAGTCCTCCTCCTCTTCAGGTACTGAGCTCTCCCACTGGATGCTGCAGGTGATGAATTTAAAACCCTATAAGAACCCAGGCAGGGAGTGCACTTCACACACTTGCCGTTTCTATTCATGACAGTGAAGATTCAGTTCTGTGGCCAACTGCCCACGACGATGAGGACACGCAACGACACCCTTGGCTCTAAAAGATTGTGGCAGAAGCTGAGAAACAGCAGCCCAGTGGAAAAGTGTGGACAAGATGGACAGTAGAATCCCACCCCATTTGCTCTCTCAGTGAGGATTTGTTTGTTAAAATGGCTTTTGTGGAATGTGGCATAGAAAAAGTGCTCTGTAGAATAAATTTTGATATTGAAATTCGGCATGGAGTTTCTAGGACCCATTCATGTCTTTGTCTTTCCTTCTTTTGTCTTTTCTGCATTGCTAGGGATTAAATCCAGTGCCACACATTGAGCTGAATTCTCCAGCTCTTCCTTTCTCTCCCCTCTCTTCCTCCTTCCCTTCCCCTCCTCTCTCTTTTTCTTTCCTCTCTACTCCTCCTTTTCTCACCCACCTTCTGCTTTCTTTTGAGACAGAGCTGTCCAGGGTGGTTTTGAACATATGCTCTTCTTGTCCCAACTTCTTGCTTAGATGACTTTATACGTGTGCGCCTCTGAGCCTTGCGTGGTTGGGTGCTTTTGGTCCCTGGTAATCACAGTTGTACGAATCTAAGTGCTGTTTTGTACCACTAATGAAATAGCTAGAGTATATGTTAGGTCCAGGCAGCTCCTGGAATGTGTAATTAAATGTCTCACCTGACCCATGTCCACGGACTCTAAGAAGACTTGCATCCCATTCCTCAGACATAGGAGCTCAGCAACCTCCCTTCTGTTTGTGGTGGAAGACTGAGGCATCTGTCCACCTCCCAGGCATCCAGACCACTAACCAACAGCACACGCTGCAGCACCCTGGAAGGACCGCAGAAAAGAAGCAGAAGGTGTCAGGAAATCTCCATCACTTCTCAACGACAGCATTTGCCAGAGGAACAAATTAGATTCTGGAAAAAAGGCTAAATTTTTCCAGGGATGGTAGAGCTCAAAAGAACAAAATTACCCAGAAGACAGCGGGATTAACAAGCATGCTGTAGGACATTCAGTTATAAAGCACATTTGGGGCCAGCCAGATAGCTCAGAGGATTAAAGTGCATGCTCAGGCAGATGTGGAGGTCGGTGCTTTGACAGCCCTCTTGCATTTTTAAAGAAGCATCCACAAGAGCGATGGGTGGTAACCATGCACATTATTTTGGGTCATCAGAGATTGCAAGAGGTTTCTAGGAACATCACCTATCACATGAAAATCATAGTCATGAGCCAGAGAGCCTATCCCTTTTTGTTCAGTGGGATCTCCCTAAGGCAAATCTAACCATTCACATTTTAAAAAAACTTTATGAAAGTGTTTATTTCACTTAAACCTTTCTTCTCAATAAACTAAGAGAAAGTAGCTGTATATCTATCCTAACTATCTTATGTATACATATATATTTTTTTCTTTTTTTTTCCACAACAAAATGGTCCTTTATTTTGCTGAATTTAAGTACCTACAATCTTTGGATTGGCATCAAGTATGAATAGGTCCTTTAATACAAATACTGAAATATAGCTCCTCTAACTCCAATGGAACACCCACCTCTGACAAAACAAAACAAAAAAAGGGGGATATGTTGAGAGCCACGTAAGCTAGGAAATTGATCAAATGTGTAGGCAGGAGTAGGTCTCAATGTCCGACGCAAACAACCTACTTCAGTCCTGAGACAGACATCCTGTCTGGTTAAAGTCAGCTATTAGTTGCTAGGCAATCTTGTGTATCATGTTGATAATTTAACTTCTTATTATCTTAATCTTATTCCATTTATTTTTTTCTGTTGTCTAATTGTACTGGCTAATGTTTCTAGAACTATACTGAATAAGAATAGTGACAGTGGAGATTATTGTCTTGTTACTGATTTAGAGTGAAAATTTTCAGTTTCTGTCTATTTTGTATGATGATGGCTATGGGTTTATTATAAATGACTTTTTATCACATTGAGATAAAGACCATCTACTCCAAATTTATGTAGGTTTTTAAAAAATTGTGAAGAAGTGCTGGACTTGGGCAAATTATTTTACTGCATCTGCTGAGATGATCACATAGATTTTGTCTTTGATTCTGTTAATATAGTATATTACATTATTGATTTGCATATGTTTAAATATTTCTGGATCACTGGGATGAATCTTACCTGGTCATGGTGAATAATCTTCTTGATTTGCTGCATTTCATTTGTCAGTATCTTGCTGAGGATTTTTGAACCTATATTCACTAGGAAGGCTGGCCTATAGTTCTCTGTTTTGGTTGGATCCATCTCTGGTTTTGGTATCAGAGAATGAATTTGGGAGTATTGCTTCACTTTCAATTTCATTAAAGAAGAGTTTGAGAAGTAGTGGCACTGGGTCTTCTCTCAATTTCTTGTAGAATTCAGCACTGAATCTGTCAGGGACAGGGCTTTTGGGTAGGTTTTTCATTACATCTTCAATTTTATTGACTAGTATTGATTTATTTAGAATATTGATATCTTCTTGATTCATCTATGGCAAGTCATATGTAATTAAGAATCTCTCTGTTTCTTCTGTGTTTTATATTTTATTGGAATACAGGTCCAGTGGCAGATGTGCCTGCCTGGCAAGTACAAGGTCCTAGGTTGGTTCTCAAAGTACATAGTGATGGTTTTCTGGATTTTTGCAGGATCTGTTGTGATTTCACCCTTTCATTCCTAAATGCATGGATGTGAGTCTTTCCTTTTTTATGATAAGGTTGGCTAAGAGTTTAATAATTTTATTTAATCTTTCAAGGAACCAACTTTTCAATTCATCGATTCTTTGTTTTCTTAGTCTCAAATGCATTACTTTCTTTTTTGATCTTTGTAATTTCCTCCCTTGTATGAGCCTTGGGTTTGACTTACCCTTCTTTTTCTAGAAGCTTCTTTTCAACATTAGGTTGTTTATTTAAGTTATTGTTTTTTTTTATATGCAATTCATCACTATAAATTTTCCTCTTAGGCCTACTTTCATTGCATCCCATAAGTTCAGCTATGCAGTATCAGCATTATCATTTAAGTGTAGATAACATTTAATTTCTTTCCTACTTCCATCTGAGACCCATTGGTTGCTCAGGAGGGTGTTATTTAACTTCCACATGTTTATGAAGTTCTTGTGGTTTCTTTTGCCATTGATTTCCACTTTTATTGCACTGTGGTCTGATGATACATACGGGATTATTTCAGTTTGTTTGTATTTAAGCATGTACGTGGTCTCTTTGAGCTAGTACATGATCTATTTGGGAGCATGTCCCATGCTCATCTGAGAAGGATATATACTGTGATGTTTTGAGGTGAAACAATCTGTCTACATCTACTAAGTCCAGTTCTAGGTTTCTGTTCAAAGGTTTGGTTCAGTTCTGATATTTCATTGTTACTTTTCATCTAATTCATCTGTCTAGTTGTGACAGGGGTTTGAGGTCCTCTATGCATTTGTATTACTGCTTGTTTGATTTTCATGTCTGTTACTATTTGTTTTAGTTGGGTGCACTGGTTTGGGGTGCATATACATGTACGATTATTTTTTCTTCCTCTTGGATTGCTGCCTTTACAAGGATTTCATGGCCTTCTTTGTCTCTCTTAATCAATCTTGGCTTGGAATCCACTTTGTCTATAAATAAAATAGCTACCCCTGAGCTTTTCTAGGTTTCTGCCATACTGTGTACTGTTTTCCATTCTTTGACTTTCAGTCTACGAATTGCTTTTTAAATTGAATGTGTTTCTTGTACATATCATGTCATTGGAGTTTGGTTCTTGATATATTCTGTTTCTTTGGTCAGCTGAGACTATTAACATCGATGGTTATAACTACTATGTACTGACTTATCTCTGTCATGTTATTTTCCTGTTTTCTCCCTCCCACACCCTGTTTAATTGCTTGCCATTACCTGGTAGAGTAATTCTGTCAGGGAGTTGTAGTGCTTGTTATCTTTTTCAGAATATTTTGGAGTGTTGGTTGGGTGGCCATGAATTTCCAGAGGTGTTATTTGTCATTGGAATTATGTTATTTCTTTTTCAGTTTTGAAAGATAATTGTGGGATGCATCAAACTGGGTTGGAGGTTGTTTATTTATTTTTTTAGGGAAGGGTCTACAGGGTCTCACTACTAGATCAGACTTGTAGTGATCTGCCTGTTTACAGCCTCCCAAGAGCTAGGATTACAGGAGGGTGCCACCACGCCCAATCTCAGTGCATCCCAGGGACCGGGTCAGCGTGGCAGCTCCAGGGATTGCTTCCTCAGCCCCTGCGTCTGCTTAGAGGTGCTTTAATCTGCCCAGCTATTTGGCCTGCCAGAAGTTGTTTATTTTAGGGCTTGGACTACTTCACTCCAAGATGTCCTTGACTTGAGCATTTTGTGTGTGTGTATGTGTGTATGTGTGTGTGTGTGAAGCCTGTTGTAATTCTGATAGGCTTGCATTTATAGGTGATTTGTTTCTTCTAACAGGTGTTTTTTTTTTTTTTTTCGGAATCGGGAATTGAACTCAGGCCCTTGTGCTTGCCAGGTAAGCACTTATTCCACTGAGCCATCTCCCTGGCCCCTCTAACAGGTTTTAATGTTCCATTTTTTCATTGACTTTCTGGAATATTGACTATTATATTCCTTGGTTTAGTTTTATTTGTTTTTTTTCATTTATCTGATGTCAGGTTCTTTTTCCCTCCTTGGAAGTTTTCTACTATTGCTTCTGGGAACAGGTTTTTTTTGTTGTTGTTGTTTTGTTTTTTATGTTGTTTGCTCGGTTTCTGCTTTTCCCCAGATTTGATTGGTCTTATTTTCCTTTGCATCATCTAGAGTTGTTGGATTGATCTGTCATGGTCCCATACTGTTTTTAAGAAATATTTGTTTTTATTATTGTTAATTGCATTTTGTCTTTTCTATGTACTATTCTGTTCTCACAGGGGCCCATCCTGCTGCATCTAATGCTATGGAATTTTTAATCTCCTAGATATCAGTTTGAATATATTTCATAGACTGCATTTCTTTCCTTTTTTTGGCAGGATTGAACTCAGGCCCTTGCACTTTCCAGGGAAGCACTTATTCCACTGAGCCATCTCCCCAGCTCCTGCATTTCTTTCCTATGTTGGGCATTCATGACTTCTATCATTTTCCTAAGCTCCTCTATTTTTTAAAAAATCTGAGGGCTGGCAAGGTAGCTCATCAGACTAAAGCACAAGTCCAGGGATGGCATCTGGATCCCTGGCACCACGTGTGTGTCAGCCCTGCCTCCAAGGCAGGCTCACTTGGCCAGAGTCTAGGAGTGGTGGCGCATGTCTGTAATCCCAGCACTGTGGAGGCTGAGAGCAGGAGGATCACCATGAGTCTGAGCCACACAGTGAGACCCTGCAACAATCAAATACATTACAAAAAAAAAAAAGCAAAATCAACTATGATTAAATTTTGATAAATAAGTACTGGTCTGATAGTTCAGTGGAGTCAAGCACGTGCTTAGGCAGGCACAGGGACCAGGGTTTGATTTTTGGCGTGATTTGCTGGCCCTGCCTCTGGGGCATGCTGAGATGGCAAATGAGACTGGGCTTGGTGGCGTGTGCCTACAATCCCAGCACTTGGAGGCTGAATGCAGGAGGATCACTATGAGTCCAATCTGTTAGTGAGACCCTATACTAAACACAAAAAAATGAACAAAAGAAAATAACTGAAACTGAGTAACTCACCAGCCACATCAGTCTTCTGTGTCCACTGCTGTCCCACTGGTGAGGCCTCCGAAGTCTCCAGTAGTCATGGGTCTGCAGTCTGCAAGTCCAAGCCACCCTTCCTATGCAGTGAGTCTAGGCTCAGGGTGAAAACATTGCCAGCTGCCTCCCTGTTCTTTGCTGAGGTTGCTCTTAGCTCTCCCTAAAGGGTGGTGATGGTAAATCTCTGAGGACTCTGACACGATCTTTTTTGATAGAAGGAAATCGAGCAGGGCTGCAGGTCACTATTGAATAAGCAGCACTTTCATCCCATGCAGAAAAGCAATGGGGAGCCACCTGTCACGAGCGCGCAGAGCTGGCAGCCTGGCTCTGCAGCTCTGGGGGCTGCTAAGGGTTGCCTCCTTCACACACGTGATTGGGCGTGGTAGGCTGGTCATGGGCACCCACGCACCATGCAGTTGCATATGGGGACTTTGTGTTTCACCTCTTTTCAATGTCAACAGAACTGAACTCTCAATTGTTTCCAAAAATGACAAAGTAAAAATATTTTTAAAAAATAGTCTGCGCCTCTAGTTTTGTAATTTGCTTTCTTCACTCAGTATCTCTCCGTTATGTATGATAATTATTTCAATTAAAAAAAATTACTTGGAGGGAACAGCATGTATAAGATTCTCTATACACATACGAGAACTTAGGTATAGATACAGAAATTGAAGTCATTTTTAAAAATGTATTTAGGACAGGGTCTACAGGGTCTCACTGGCAGATCGGACGCGTAGTGATCCTCCTGTGTTGAGCCTCCCAAGTGCTGGGATTACAGGTGCGCACCACCACGCCCAGTCTCAATCCCATCTCAGTGCACCCCAGGGAATGGGGCTGGCACAGCACACGGGGGCTCAAACCCAGCCGCTGCCCTCCGCCTGAGCAGGCGCTTTAGTCTGCAGAGCTGAGAAATTGCAGTCTTAATTGAAACTTCTACTAGAAATTGTCAACTTGATTGTTAAGTATAACTACTTAAGAACTTTCTGGTAAGAATTTGAAGAACTCCAACTGGCAGGTGAGATGTTTTCCTCCGTCATTTCTGACCTAATGAGATACTGCAGGACTTTAAAGTGTTTTGCCCGTCAAATGGAATCTCATTTTCAGGTTCTATCTGCGAGTGCTGGTTGCTAGCGAGGCTGTCGAGACGGTCAGGTACAGCCAGGCATCAGTAGCCGATAGGGAGTGGTTCTAAGACACGCGTGGTCAGACAACGTCATCACTGTGTGACCACCAGGGGCGTAGTCACGGAAGTAGGATGGCTGTGACGTCCTAAGAGACGCAAGCTGATGGGATTGGCGCTGCGCCTGTGGGGCGCTGTTGCCCAAGACATTGTCGTCATGCCGCTCGTGACTGCCACACTCACTGCTTTGTGGCTCCTGTAATGAGCAAACGACGTCAGACATTGTTTTTCTTAATGATTTACCTGTTTCTAAAGGTTATGTAGAATTCTAAACACATGCAGTTTATTTTCAGTGAGTATTCTCTGCCAGTATGTGTATTTAAAAAATCTTTGTCCAATGGAAAATGTTAACTATATATTTTTTAATAGATTTTGCTTGTTGAGGCTTAAGAAATTCTTAGAAAGAAGCTATTGACCCGTTATTTGTTCCAAATATTAAAAGCTTTGTTTTTAGATTGATACACAACCCACCTATAATTTGATATCTGGCATAAGATAGACTTAATGTTGTATGTTCAATCCTACAGCTAGCTATTCTGCTATCACTGACCAAATTATGTATAATTTTTTCACTGACTTCTGTTCTAATTGTAGCCACATATTAGGTTCCTATAAGTGACTAAACTCGACCTGAAATTCTGGTCTCTCTGCTTTTTTTCTGTCACTATGTCAATGTCATAGTTCCTTGATTACTAAGATCTTTTGATATAAAATATTGATATTTAGTAAAGTACATTCATCCTTAAGTATAATCTTCTTCAATTTACCTTAGCCATTCCCAGGCATTACTTTTCTACATAAATTTTAAGAGTAGCTTGTCACATGTGACTTTTGGCATTTGAATTGCCATTGCGCAGGGATTTTAATTTAGAGAGAATTAAGATTTTTATCATAATGAATCTTCTCATCCAGTTACACATACTAACCATTTATTTAGCTCTCTTATGCTACTTAATCCGTTTTATTTTCTTCAAAAAAGTTTATCTAAATTTAATGAATTTGGATTATTTCCCAGGGTCATTAAAGTTTTGCTATTATATAAATTTTTTTTAAAAAGATACATAGTAGTAACGAGTTGTTACTGATATATATTAGTGTCTTGGTTTTTTTGTAGGTTGACCTTCTGTTCAACCAACTTGCTGAAATATTTTAATAATTTGAACAGTGAACTCTTTTGACTGCATAAAGATGTATCTTTTACAAATAATAAAGGGTTTATTTTTTTCTTTTCCATCACCATGCCTTACTTTTTCTTAAGTTCTATTAGTTAGGATGGGCTATCTAATGCTGAATTGTGGAGGTTGTGGCAAGATGTTCTCGCTAAGGTTAAAAATATTTCTTTTACTTCTACTTGGCCAATTGTTGTTTTTTTTTTTTTTTTATAAATTGCTGTTGAATTTTCTGAATGTCTCTTTTCCACATTTAATACTTCAACTTTTTTTAATTTTAATTTTTTAATAGATAGCAAATTGAAAATAAATTATTTACAAGCATAAATGAATATAACAATAAAAATTGTCCAAAATAAAATAAAGAATTTACATATCAGTCATAATAGTTCACTGTGTCAAAACCAAGAAACTTATATTCATATAATTAGAATTCTCAAAATAGAAAGGAGTAGGCAATAAATATTTAAAGATTTAAAATATCTGAATTTAGTTCAACTTATAATACCACATTTCCAAGAAAATGAACCTTTTGTGCAAGAAATTTGAATAAAATCATACCAAGATACACAAAAGTGAAATTGTCCAAAACTTATTGTAAAGAAAAAAATTATTAAAGCATATACATAAAAATATTAGCTATGAAAAAAAATTGGCTATGGAAGAACAAAATTAAATAGCATATTATTCCACATT
The DNA here is from genome assembly GCA_004027165.1 of Ctenomys sociabilis. Taxonomy (NCBI): domain Eukaryota; kingdom Metazoa; phylum Chordata; class Mammalia; order Rodentia; family Ctenomyidae; genus Ctenomys; species Ctenomys sociabilis. The sequence goes on along the minus strand of PVKA01016984.1, from coordinate 20,706 downwards.
AGAAAGGGAAATAAAAGGGACCAAATGTGTAAGAAACTAGACTAATTAAAGAACTGAAAGGAAAAATAATCTATCCTCTTTGGATTTTATACTTAGCAAACATACCTTTGAAAACTAAAATTAAAATATTTTCTAGTTATGCAAACTGACAGGGTCAGTTTGGGGATAGAATATCGCACAAAGTTCTAGTGTATTGTGGACATGGATAATGACCATGACACTTACTGGTGCCCAGGTGTCACATGTGGGACTTAAGCTATAGCTATTTCCTTGAAATCCACTCTGTAGACCCATATGGAATCATGACCCATTGGGTGCAGGAGAAGTCCATTTGTAGAGTGTGCTAATGGAAATATTTTGCTGCTATACACAAAAGAATAACCGAAAGACTACTTCTGTATACTTCTTATTCTCCTGTGTTTAATTGTTTGCCCTATTTGGTGGTTTCTTTCCATTCTCATTCATGGGGTTGTGATCATTTTGCTCCCTCTCTAGAATATCATTTAGTAGTCTGTGTAGGCTTGGCTTTGTCTTCATGAAATTCTGTAGTAGTTCTTTGTCATGGAAGTATTTTACTTCTCTATTACACTTGAAAGAGAGTTTTGCAGGGTATATCAGTCTGGGTTGGAATCTGTTTTCTTGCAAGACTTGAAGTACTTTGCTCCATGCTCTTCTTGCCTTGATGGTTTGTGAAGAGAAATCTGTCATTATTCTGATGGGTTTTCCTTTAAATATGATCTGTTTCTTTTCTTTATTGGCTTTTAGTATACTGTTCCTGTGATGAATTTCTGGGATCTTAATTATTATATGTCTGGGAGTGGTTTTAATTGGGTTGATGTTATTTGGAGTTCTGTGTGCTTCGGTTGCTGAATGTCAGATTGTTGCCCCATATTCAGGAAGTTTTCTGCTATTATTTCTGCGCATATTCTTTTTTTATCATTTGTATTGACTCCTTCCTTCTCATTGATGCCTATTAGTCTCACATTGTTCATCTTTGCATCATGTTGCAGGTGTTGAATTATTTTTTCCTGCATCCTAGTTGTTTTTAAGAGATCTTTGCTTACTTTTTCACTAGCTGCAATGGTGTCTTTAAATTCAGAGAGTCTATTTTCACTTTCACTCAAATGGATTTGCCAGCTTGTGATTGAGGTTTTAATTTCCTGTATGTCACTTTGAATCTTTTTCATACATTCTATTTCTTTCCTATATTGCTTATTCAGGGGTTCCATCATTTTTATATTCTGCTCTATTTTTTTTTATCAGTGTATTCTTTAGAAGCACTTAGTACTTCTTTGATTATAGTTATCACTACTTTTTTATTTCAGAAATTATTTCTGATATGATCTCTTCTATACCTTTCTGTGTTGTTTCTTTATTTCCAACACTATTATTTCAGAGATTTCAGGTGTGTGATTTCCACTTTCCTCTGTCTAGTGTCTTCTGCATTTGTACTGGGTGAACTCGGGGCCTGAGACTGCTTTTGTTCCTTCCCTTTGTCATTTTGTGTACCACTGATTTTTGACCTTTGGTGTAGAGCTTAGGTAGAGTTATCACCTTAGCACCAGGTCCAGATCTAGGAAGTTCAGACTCCTCTGGGGGTCTGGCTGCTGTGCTCCACTTCTTCCTGCTGCAGCCTTGCAGGTGAACCTTGTGTGCCACTCTGGCAAGATGTTCTGCTCATGAGTCAGCGGGTGGGTCTTGCCTCTGGCCTCTCTTCAGGGAGTTCTGCTGAAGGGTTCCAGGCTGGGCCTGCACTCTGGGTTGCTTCAGGATCCAGAGGCCTCGGCAGTCTCACTCACATGCTGGGCCTGCACTCTGTATCTATTCAGGATCTGGAAGCCTAACTTTTTGATGATATGACAGTATACCCAATGCAAGCAGTTTAAAGGAAGAAGTTTGCCTACTGGACGTAGAAATTTCAGTCCTTGCTGGCAGTCGCTAGTTGTTTGTTCAGAAAGTGAAGTTGAGAGAGGCAGCGCCTGGGGCCACAACTTCCCTCCCAGTAAGCTTCCTTTCTCCAACTCAGTCCTGCCTCCTAGTGGTTCTGCCACCTCCCAGAGGCACTGCAGGCTGGGGACCAAACCTTCACACAGCACTTTGGGGGACACTCTAGATCCAAGTTGTAACAATGAATATTATTTTTCTCTTTAACATATTAAGCTGCTAGATAATCTAATTTTGACCCATTCTTGCAATCCTGGGGTAAAAATGAACAGTTTTGGTTACAATATGTTTTTAAAAATTAAGTTTATTGGTGCATTTTAGGTATGCATACTGATGATATTTATCATAGGGAATCTATACCTGCACATTGATTGATACAACTCGATACTTTTTTCTTTCTCTCCCCTCTCCCCTCCTATTTACAAAGGCAATGTTTCCATATCTTCCTTTACTCATCAGTTTTCTTTTTTACTTTCCTTTCCCTTCCCCCTCCATAGTTCCCATTCTCATTTGGGTATTTTCTTCCTGCTTTGTTCTATCTATTATGCATTTTAGTCCTTCTTTACACTTTTGGTTTTTCACACCAGAAAACAATGTGATATTTACATATGTGTGTCTGGTTTATCCATGCAATTACGAATGAAAAAAAGTGAATATACAACAAATTCTGCAGAAATCCAGAAGATAATCTATATCTATATTGAGAACTTGTATAAAATGGAGAATGCAGAAAAAATGGAGAGATTCTTAAGAATGTATGAATTAAGAAAGCTGAACCAAGAAGATGTAAATATTTTAAATAAATCAATATCAGTCAGTGAAATCGACGATGTCATTAAAAACTGACCCAGAAGAAAAGCTCTGGTCCTGATGGATTTATGACTGAATTTTATAAGAAGTTTAGATAAGTCAGAATGACACTATTTCTCAAATTCTTTAATGAAGTTGAAAGAGAAACAATACTCACAAATTCATTCCTGGAAGTAGGCATTATCTGATACCAAACCCAGAGAAGGAACCAATAAAAAAAGAAAACTAGGACCAATCTCTCTAACGAACATTGATGTAAAAATTCCTCAACAAGATATTGGCAAACAGAGTGCAGCAAATCATCAAGAAGATTATATAGCATGGCCAAGTAGGATTCATCCCAGAGATTCAGGCATAGTTCAACACATAGAAATCAATAAATGCAATAGACCTTACTAACAGAGCTCTGGACAAAAATCATATGGTCATCTTGATAGACACATAACAAAATTTGACATAGTTCAACACCCATTCATGATAAAAAGAAAAAAACCGACAGGAAATTGGAATAGATGGTCTTTATCTCATTCTGATAATAGCTATCTATGAAGAACCAATAGCTAACATCATGCTAAATAGAAACTGAAAGCTTTCACTCTAAAATAGGTACAATATCTTTTAAAATTAGCTCAAGCTAATTTGCAAATGTTACTTAGGATTTTGCACTTAGGTTTCTAAGTGAAATTATTCTGTACTCTCACTTTCTAGCAGTGCGCTCAGTATGCCTGCTTTGCTCAGTGGTTGTTTTATTCCCTGGTACCCAGGTGCCACTCTCAGCCCTGAAATCAGCGAGCCAGCTCCCCCTCCAAAGTCTCTCAGGTTGTATTTCTGGCACATGGAGATGTTTGTCTTGCTTTTGTTCTGTTTATGTTAATGTTTGCCTCGTTACAGGATGGGATGCATGGTCTTTCTACTCTGGGCCTGACATTCTCCTGAGCAGGATGGTTTTCCACAGCCATCCAGCTTTATGGGCTCAGGGAATGGCCACCATCTTCACAGTGCTCTGGATGACACCTCTGTTCTTAGCACCCCTGGCACAGAGCCACAGGTACACGCCTCACGCTTTTTACTTGAGTTGTTGGTGAGCTTTGAGCTGTGCATGTTGCTCTCCAGCAACTCAACAAAAAACATTCATCTTTACAGTTCAAAAACGGATTGCCAGTTGCTAACACATATCCTTTTTGTATTTTTCCTATCATTTCCATCAAGGTCAGAAATAAAATTATTACTTTAAAATGTGTTTGTTCAGTACCAAGTTCAGCAGCACATGCTTTGAGGGGAAGCATTCTTTGCTGTTTCTTTCATTCTTTTAAAAAATCCTAGCTTTGGATGTTAGCTTCTTCAAAAAATATTTCACTAAGCTGGGCGTGGTGATGCAGGCCTGTAATCCCAGCACCTGGGAGGCTGAGACAGGAGGATTGTTGTGAGTTCGAGACCAGCCTGTGTGAGTTTAAGGTCAGCTTGAACTGCATAGTGAGACCCTGTCTCAAAAAAAAAAAGACAAAAAATTTTGCTGAATAAGGTTGATAGTTGTATAATTTCAACAGACTCTTTCCATTTGTGGAAGACAAAAGAGAAACATTTATTTGCATAAATATATAAATTTAGATTTCAGGACTTTTTAAAACTAACTGTACTTAGCTAGAATATAGAATAGGTACAGTTATGTAAAAATATAGCATATATAATTAACTTTACAAAGACTACATTTACTGCAGATATCTTTTTTTAAAGCTTTTTTGATACTGGGGATCGAACTAAGGAGTTTGCACTTGCCAGGCAGGCATTTATGCTGCTGAGCTATCTCCTCAGCCCATTTTAAACTTTTTTAAAGTCAGATTTTATTGGGACATTTTAGGTGGACATAGTAATCACATTCATCATGTAGAACTTGTACCTGTACATGATACAATTTTTTTTTCATTCTCCTACTCTGCCTTCAATCTACTGAAGACAGCTTGAAACATGTTACAGTCTACACTGAGTTTTTGCTTAGAACACTAAACATATTTTCCCCATGGGATCTTATAAAATATTTATTGGCATTTCTAGATGAATCCATGAATCTTGTTTAGATGATAATAGAGACTGATCTATGCATCCCCCTATATGTGGCAGTATATCATTCCAATGTCAAGTAGATTCAAAGCCTCAAATAGAAGCATGTGTGGAGGGCTTTGTTAATTTGCAGGTGAGCTGTTCAAAATCTGGGCAGTTTTAAAAATCAATTTGAGAAAAAACATAGTCTCTCATGCTGTATTTCTTATTTGTTGTTATCATGGCTTTGTTTTGGACCCTTTCAAGATAAATAGATGACTTGTACTTAATGTTTTTAAAAGTGTTTGTTTACAAATGGCTTAATGATTTAAGTTTTATTCACTTATTCTTAGATCAATTGGAATGAGTCAAAAGACTTGAAGATTTTGACTTCAGTGATTTTTGAGGAAGAGTCTATATACCTTCTTTGCCAAAGTATCCATCCATAAAGCACATTTTTGACACAACATTTTTTAAAAATCTTCTACTCTTTTTATTTGTTACTTTCTCCCCTCCCTCTCCCCTTTGTCCCTCTGCTTTCTTTCCTTGTCACATAGTTTTCTTCCTCTTCTTTTGCATTTGCCTCTCTCATAGCTTCTGAGAAAGGGATGTATGGTATGCAATGATAGGGAAAAGTACAGTGACATTGAATTAGCTGTACAGTGCATTATGTGTTGGTCTATGGGTTAGCCTGGCCCCAAGTCTCCAATGCAACATGTTTCCCCAAAGTGAGAAGACATTCCAAGTGTTTTATTTATGGCTACTTTAAAAGTTAGGCAGATGGCGTGCCATTATCATTTTTTCCTGGTAGAGATGAAACAGAGAAGTGTTTTATGAAATAGTTGTCAAGGAAAGACTTTCACTTAGCCAATGAGCAGAGCAGCTAATGGCATCCCTGTTGAAGGGCTTGTTCAACGATGCACTGCAAAGCTGGAGGAGTCTAACCAGGAACTGTATGCAAGTAGGATCTGAATAATGGATTTCTTTGTGGAGTTTTGAAAAAAAGCAGAAACACAAAAAAGCTTTATAAATAGAGAGCTAAGGTGAAGCTTACAAGAGGCACCCTAGAATCTACACCATTCTACTTTTGTCCTTTAAATGACATAAGGGAAGGTCAAAGGGGCCAATCCCCTTTCTCCGTTGTGAATAGTGGGTATCTCCTCTGAATTTGAATACAAAGCTTTCAGGGTGGAGATTTGTTTGAAGTAAAGAAATGCAGGCAAAAAGTGTACTGGAAGAGTCTGTGTAAGTTTGTGTGTGGGTGTCCGGGCAACATGCAGGCATGTGTGTGTGTGTCTGCCATGTGTGTGCATGCCTGCGAGTGTGTTTGCTGTGTGTGACTGTGTCTAGTGTGTGTAAACATGCCTCTGTGTGTGTGTGTGTGTGTGCACTGCAGTGGGAGAGGCTCTTTCTGCTCAGCCAGTGGCAGAGCAGTTAGAACATCACTAATAGTGAGAAAGGAAGCTGGGAAGAGGCTAGGAAGAGAAACAAGCGTCCTGTTAACAAAAGCTCAGTCTTGTCCCGGAGGAGGACCGACCCGCAGAGGGGCAGGGCGAGTGGTGGCTCTCGGCCAGGGAGCGGAGAGCAAACGCTCCCAGGCATCCTGACCATGCCCTTCTCAAGCTTGGCACTTGGGAAGTTCTCAAAGCCGCCACCGCTGCCACAGCCTGGAGCAGAGCAGCAGATGCCGTGGAGTGTGTGTGTGTGTGTGTGAACTTCTAGGGTGTTTTCTTTTTTTTTTTTTTTGCCCTGATGTGTGGGTTCATGGATTTTTAGCACAAAGAAAGCTCAAACTCAGCTGACCTGAAAGACTGGAATTTCAGCTCTCTTCCTTTCCTGGGATATTTTTCCTCCCCCTTCCTCCCTAAGCCCTTTAAACCAGATTACTGGGTCAGTGACTCATTCAGCTCGCCAGTTCCAAGGTTTCCAGCTTGTTTGGCCTGGAAAGGAAAACCACTACCTGTAAGTATCTGCGTTATGTGATTCCTCTCATCCTGTTCTGTGAGCTAAGGGCTAGAGAGGCTGTTTGTTTGCTGCCTAATGCTGAGAAACAATGCAAGAAGTCTGCGGAGGTGGCGCACAAAGTTTAATTCTTGTGTTAACTTAGAAGGTGGGCACTTTGTCCTGTTCACCAGCCGAACACCAGAAACGGGAGGTAAATGCTTCTCATTGTCTTCTGAATGCATTCCCAATGGCCCAGAGATAGAATGCTTCCTCTCAACTAAGAGAAATGGCAAAGGGAAGGGATGGAAAAAATAACACGACAGATAATATCTTCAGGGGATAAGAGTTGAGAAATTTGGAAATGAGTTCTGGATACTTTTGCTTTAATTTAGTTCTGTTTGGATGTACTCTTTGAAAGCATGTTTCTATATTTTAAGGGTGAGGTGTTGGGGAGGCAAAGAATCACCCTGCTCTGAAGTTTTGGTCCGACTTTCAGTTTCCTGACAGTGAGATTTGGCCTAAAGACTGGGAGCTGCAGTAAATCATTTCTCACATCTAGGCTGCTACAACCATTTTTAAGGCACTTGATTTGAGTTTCTGTTTTTTGTTTTGTCCTGCTGATGTTTTCAGTCTTGTGGGGTGGAGGACAAAGCTTACGAAGAGTATTTCCAGAGGCTGGCTCCTGTTGGGAGGCTGGGAGCCTTGCTGGAGATGCAGCCCGGTCAGCTCTTCAGGGTTCTGCTCTGGATAATGATTATCCTTCCGGGCTCTAGTGAAGAAGAGGTGCACCTTAACCCCACCACCCTTCCCCCACTTGGTAAAAGTGCCTGTCCCACAACTCTGGGAAAATGCTATCTATCATTGCTTGTTGCTTCTTTTCTCCACCAGGGGTTCTCAAAATTTAAGGTGGGTAAGACTCTCCAGCAGAAAAGCAGACAGCTAGCTCCCACCACTGAAAGATTGTGGGGTCTGTCCAGGCCAATCTGATGTAGGTGACACCACAAGTACACATGGCTCTACAGTGTCTTTGGCAGTTACATTCTTGTCAAGTATTTGGTTAACTCTACAGTGTCTTTGGCAGTTACATTCTTGTCAAGTATTTGGTTAACTCTAAACCTCGTATCTAAGTAAGTCTGACCTTGAACTGATGTTAAGCATAATTTACAGACAGCATTCATTTGCATTCCTGGCTGTCAAGCCAGGCCTTTTTATCCAATTTTCCCAACAACCTCCTTCTTTTTCCTTGCTTTTTGGCTCCAGCTCTGCCTACCTTGTCCCAGAAGTGATGGAATAATTGGGCACAGGCACCTTGGTACCCTGTGACCTTGCTGCCAGGGTTGGGCTCTTCAGCCTCTTCTCCCTCCTCATGACTTCAGTGTCTGTCCTGAGACACTTAAACCCAGAGATCTTCTACTTAATTACCAGCCTTCAGGGCTAGAGTAGCAGAATTGCTTGGATTGGTCAGGAGAAATCTCAACCCTAGAAACTGAGTTTATATGGGGCCAACAAGGATTGAAAGCACAATGAATGATGGACAAACAGAAGTGGTTTGTCCATCGCTTTTGAAAGTCCTCTCGCCAAAATCTGAAAGCCAGAACCCTGAGCTGACCCAAAATTAAAACACAATGTGGATTTTGAAGCCATTTCCCTTCTTCCTTCTTCTCCTTCCCAGAATTTGTGTTAACTGCTACAGGACAGGCTCTGGGTTGCTTTCTAAGGATTCTTAAATGAATAACCTGAACTCCATGGTCAGGGTCTCATCTCTGTGGCTTCCAGTCTCAGCTGCTGCCAGCCAATCTTGGAAGAGCTGAACAACCACTTCAAATTTCACTTCTTCTGTCAGTAAGCTGAGACAGATTCAGTGAATTTGGATATCTTTCTGGCTCTTATGTCCTGCTTTGGTGGAAAAGTTCAGTTTTAAAAATGCAGCCAGAGAGTGTAGAATCTTTTTAGTGTTTGCTTTGGATCCAGGTAGGCCTAATGACTTAGTTTACTATTTTACTTCAAAAATTTAAATTGTACTTAACAAATTTTCTACCTCTCAGGAATAGCCAAGACCACCCACTTCCTGAGCAAACGAATGTCATCTCGGAGGACTCAGCCTTCCCTCCTGGGGGATCCTGTGGCTCCTCAGCAAGGCTGCTTCTCTGGGCCGGCTCACTTTTTATCTTGTCTGAATCTGATGTTGCCGCTGCTTGGAGAGCTGGGTGGTCTGAAAGGACGGGCGTGTTGGCTTCCGCAGTGCACGGTTGCAACCTGACCCCTCCATTCAAGGGACTCTCCCGCTTTCATGTCACCTGTGAGAGGCTCACACAAAGGCCTTGAGGGGTTCAGAAACACAAAAAGCTAACCAAAACTCACTCCCTAATGGAAGCTGCCCTGCATTGTGTTTTGTCTGTGAAGTAGCTTCTCTCACTGCCAACACAGAACTTATTTCAAAGGGCTGTAAAATTCAGGCATCAGGAAAGGAGAGACCCATGTGCTTTTCTGACAAATGTAGCCTCAAACTATCTGAAAATGTTATGTTTGGGTGGGAAACGAGTGATCAAAGTCAGGATTTTTTTTTTCCCCTGTGCTGGGGATTGAATCAAGGGCCTTGCACAGGGTAGGCAAGAGTTCTACTGCAGAGCCACATCGCTAGCCCTAGGTTAATGTTGTAAGGTGAATGTGCCTCACCCCACACTGTTAAGTGTTCACAGGAGAAGACAGAAACAGTTTTGGTTTTCATCCTTATCCTTACCTGTTTTTATGGGTTTGATGATATTTGGAAATGTATATTAAAAGATGATACTCAAAATGCTCCTTTGTGTGTCCCCCCAGCGCTGCTAGGAGGACATTCACTTTTCACCTTTAGCTTCATTCTTGGAACTTTCCCATTTGGCTGCAGAGACAGGCTGATAAGTGCTCCAGGGCTCAGTGCAGAGGTCTTGCAGGGGGCATTCTCACGCCCTGGGCCCATCTCTGTGTTCTGTCAAGCGTTATCAGCTGGAGCTCACAAACACTCCCCACATGCCTCTCTCCAAATAAATGAGCCACCTCTTTGTCTCATGGGTTTGAGCTCTATGCCATGGTATCTTCATTCCAAGGCCTCAACATGCTGTTAGCAAACCCCCCCCCCCAAAAAAAGCAAAACCCACTGAAAACAACTCTTAAGTTTTTGTAAATTATAGAACAAAATCATTATAAAGTTGGGACTACTATTTGAGAAAGGATAGAAGTCTCTAGATGAAGACCAATCCCAATATTTTAAAATTTGGGGCATTTACTGTCAAATCCCTTTCAGAGCCAAGATTTGTCTTCCCTACTTAAAAGTGATTCTACTTCTTAGAAAGACAACACAGCAACAACACAACAGCCACAGTTTAATTCTGTTTTATGTAAACTTTCTCCTCCATAACACGGTAGGAATTTTCTGTTTCATTTAATAAACATTAGTTGTTTTTTTTTTTTTTTGTTTTGTTTTGTTTTGTTTTTTTGTATTTTAGGGAAGGTTTACAGGGTGCTCAGGATGTCACTACTAGATTGGACTTGTAGTGATCCACCTGTTTACAGCCTCCTAAGAGCTGGGATTACAGGTGCACGCCACAAGGCCCAGTCTCAATCACCGTCTCGGCACATTCTGGGTGTGGGGCTGGGGCTAATATAGCAGGCCTTGGGATCGAACCTGTGGCCCCTATGCCTTCATGCAGGTGCTTTAATCTGCTGAGCTATTTGGCTGGCCCTCTTCTTTTCTTTGACTCCTTTGGCTGCTTCAAGAGATTGTTTCTTGTGTTTTCTTCTTCAGTAGAAATAGCAAGATTGTTCATGCAAGCTGAAGACTACAGATAGTAAGGAGGATTCCCATGAACAAAGGACAAGGGACCAGGACCATGATAAATGTTAGAGCGAGGGCTATGGATGATAGAGCTGTCTCAGTAAGGGTCAGCAAGAAGCAGCTGGCACAGAAGGTTCGTGGGAATTACAGGCTGAAGGGTGTGTGAGATCCCCAAGTCTTAGATCAGGAGGTTCGAAGTTTTCAGCTTTGCACCAGCTGATGAAGCAGAGAGCCTCAGATTCCCTTCTAAGTTTATCAAAACTGATTTAGAGAGAGCTAGTATTTCTTTCCTAACTCCAAATACACACACCTCTTTTTAATCTTAAAACACAATAAAAAGGAACTTTTAATCTTAAAACACAATGCTGTGAGAAAGAGCAAGGGAAAACATTAGCTTTCTGAACAACAGAACATATTTACTGTTGTACTACAGATACCTACCTGTGTTTTTAAAGATTTACAGCTAAGTGCTAGAGGCACAGTAGCATAGGCCTGCGATTCTCAGATTCTCAGGGGGTGGCAAGTTGGCTCCAGAGCACGACCCTGTCTCACAAATGAAAGGGGTTGAAGTGTGGCTTAGTGTGAAGATCCTGAGTTCACCCCCAGTACACAAACATGTAACACAACTCACAGCAAGGGATACATTAAAACCAAGTGACAACAAATGTCTAGTTAAGCTTTCATGGTTATTTCGTTCATTCTATACCTTGATATCTTTCTGACAAGTTTGCTGATTAAGGAATCCAGGTTCTCTGTATGTATGTATACCTTACATATGGGACTGGCTTCCTAAGAATGGCCATCTACAGGTCTCAGTAAAAGGCTCCCCTGTGGTGCCAGTTTTGGGGCTTCCTTGCATACTCTGTCTGGGCTATCCTGTGGCTCACTCCCTCACCTTCCATGGTGTTCTCCACATGGGTTGGAGCCTCTTCCTGTGCAACCCTGGAGGTCACCTTTCCACTACCTTACTCCTCCCTGCCCCGGAGACCCTTGGAATGGTGCATGGACCATTGTATGTGAAGCTAGAGGTGGGTGCCCTAGTTTGAGCAGTGGCTGAGGTAATCTTTTCTTCTTAGTGTGTTTCCCACCTTGTTAATGTAAGCTCTCTCAGGGCCATTTGCTTCCCTCCTGGGTGGCAGAACAGGACGGACATTGTGACAGTCAGGTCGTCTTTGTGGCCAGAACATTTCCTTTGGCTGTCAGCCACGGCGCTTACCCATCCAGGGTCACTATTCCCACTGAGGCCTGGAGAGAGCTGACAGCATGCGCTGTGCCTTGCTTGCCATGGCGCACCGAGCTGAGCAAAGCCCAGTGTAGTGGGTTCAGTACTTCTGGCCATGAGGTACAGGGTGCTCCAAGATCTCTCCCACCATGATGTGCTTGCTCAGTCGTCAGCAACATCACAATCTGAATGATATTTATTAGCAAATCCGGACATTATTCCCAGGATAAATATGTTCTTCTTGACAGACTATAAGTTAACATCTTGAATATAGATTATTTTTCTCTTTGAGACTCCAAAAGAGTATTCAAGCCAAGGCTGCTTGAGGGCTGTATATATATTTTTTCTTGTAAGAGATTTCTCAGACACACTGGCACTTGCAGTTCCTAAGCTAACTTCACATTTCTTAATGCCATCAGACTTGGTGAACAACTGTGTCAAGACTTGAGTTGTGCAGAGGAATGCACCCCACCACACACACAGTGTTTCCATGTGGGTCCTCATGAAGGGAAGTGTCCTGTGAGCCAATGAGCTCTTAGGGCACTCGAGCAGCTGAGGATCTGCATGTCCCGAGATAGCACTGAGCTATAAATTGTGCCCATTCCTTCCACACCAGGAAAGGTGGTGCACCGGACCCCACTCTGCTTGCCTTGTCTGTTTTTCGTTGCTGACAGCCCTGCACTGCTGTGTGGAAAGTATTTTGGCTTTGCCTGGGGGTGACAGGTTAAGTCGATTCAACCTAACTCATGGTACAGATGGCATAGTGGATCATGAATGGAAATATGGAGTTCGGACACCTCACCCCAATCCCTGGATCTCACTATTGTCAAAGTTCTGCTTAGGGTGGTGTATTTGTTACAATGAACAAACCAGTCTTTATGAGCTAATGACCACAGTTTAGCTGGTTCACCCTTCATGTTGTACGTGCTGGGGGTATTGACAGATGTTCAATGACATGTATCTGCTACTACAGTGGTAACTCTCAGAATAAAATTTAAATTTTAGAATTTTTGTTGGTACAATTTTCAGTACTGCATGCCTTGTGGGGAGTTGGGACAGGCACACAACACGCCTTAGTTCTTTTTACCTCCCCTTCCCTTTCCTTCTCAATCTCTACATTCCCTTCTCATTCACAAAAGTACTATCTGCCCAGTAACGTAAGTTTTAGAAAGGAACTTTCTTCCATGGGCCTGAGGTAGAAAGGGGAAGAAAGGAAAACAAGGTGGACTGAGCTGTGCTCTGTGAGTGTGCTCTGTGTGGCTTTGATTAACGTCCACAGATACCACACACACCTATTTTCACAATCCAGAATCTCGTCATCATTATCTTCACGCTAAAAATGAAGACGCAGAGTCCAAAGAAGATGAAGTCTTGCTCTAGGAGGCAGTGGGATGGACATAGCAGTATAGTCTGTGGCACTGGCCAGCAGCCTGGCCTCTGCATTTTCTTTCTCGTCGACTCCAATCCTTCCTCAGAGGAAAAAATGCATCATTTTTTAGTACTGCTAAGTCATAAAATTATTTACAAAGTTATGTTTTTAAGTTAGTTTTACAAAGCCATGTGCAGGTCATGACTGAAGAGATCAGAATTTTGCTCAGAACCTTGGCAGGGAGGAGCATGAAGATTCTCGTTAGAGTTCTGTCCAGTTTATTTGTTTAAGTACTGCGATTTTGACACTCAGCTTCACCTCTCACACTTTGCTGCCATCAGTGCATAGAGCCACTGATCTGTTAATTCCTAGCCTTTGACAAATTCCTTCACTGCTTGGTTCCTGCTTTCTCATCTTGCTTGCTGTGTGCTAGAGCAGAGTGCTGGGCTTTAGACACCTGGGCTCTTAGGCCTGTCTGCTGGAGGTGGAATCTCTGTGACGCCTCTGTCATTTGCTTCAGACAAGTTACTTCTCTTTCCTTAGCTGCAAAGTGGAAACAGCAATAGAATCAACTCCACCTGATGTTATGAAGGTTAACACCTGTGGGTTTGCCTTGTACTACTCACTCTATGGTATGCAAGGAGCGTGGTCAAAGTTACGCAGCACAGCTCAGGAAGGACGGCAGCCAGTTTCTTTTTTTCTTTTTAATAGTTCTATTGAGAAACAAGTAGCAATGAGACAGTTTCAGAACGGATTAGTAGGATAGTTTCAATAATTAATACATTGCATATTGTTGTCTTAGTTGTTATTCATTGTACAGGATGCAGACATGATATCCTGTCTACAAACACTATTAGAACAAATCTTTCTATTCATTGAATTAAGGGAATGTAGCTGTATATCTAACCTATTTTGAATATACAGATGCAAAATGGTCATTTGTATCCCCTTTTTTGCTTAGTTTTGTCAGAGATGGGTATTCTATTGCCATTTAAATATAGTAGATGCATGAATTCAGGAAAATGATCCAATATAGTTTAGTAGTCTGTAATTAGTGGACTTACTTTCTGTAAGACTGGCAATGTCAGCTTTACTTTTTATACTTCGTTTTTATACTTTTCTGCTGGATGGTTAAGACCAAGGTAAAGCAAGACCTACTCTCAGGAACTCTTCACCCCCCCTCCACTCCCTTTGGTGGCTGATTTTCTGAGCTCAGAGAAATCCTTTTCACAAGGAAGCACTACATCTGGAAGGCTGGATGTTGTGTTAGTGTGTGAGTGTATTTATTGTATTCTGGTGAGTTTGGTGACATCATTAGAGCACTTTGCTTCTGGGCTGTCACATTAGATGCCATTGTGTGTTATCACTATGTGCACATAAACTGCTCTCCCGTAAGACTCCAGGGTTACCGATTTCCTCTTACTTTGACATGCACAGTGTCTGTGTCTTTTCACCCCAAGTTAGTTGCTTCTGACCTAACGTTTACCTGCTTACTCTATGCCTTACTTTTTCCTTCCTCTTCAAACATGTCTTGGCCTTGTTTTGCTTTTCACCTTTCCAAATCTTATTCTCTCAAATTTGTCTTTCTCCTTCTAGGGTGTCCTTAGGCCTAGTCTGAATGAAATTCTCCCTTCATTTTTATTTCTGTAGTACACAATATACCTTTCCATGACCTCCCGTATCAGTCAGGTTTTGACTAGAGGTACAGATATATAAGAAATTCCAAGATTGGCTTACAAAGGTCAGCCACAGAGTCAGATGAGGAAGCATGCAGAGGGTGTCTGTCTGCACACTGGAGACTGAAGGATTCAGTCCAAGGTCTGGAGCCCAAAGCAGTGTTGCGTGCAAGTCTGTATCAGGATGCTGATGGATCTGCGATGGAAGGCTGATAAATCTACACCAGAAGGCTGAAGGATCCAAAGCAGAAGCCAAGAGTCTGCAGCAGAGCCAGGAGATCCAAGCTGATGATGAAGAGTGGAGCTCCTCTGAGGAAGAATGGGCCCATCCATCCTTCTTCATCCTCCTTTAAGTGATGAGACACTCTAGCATGTGGCCTCTGCACCCCACGGTGTGGACATGCTGAGCCGATTTATTCATTTATTTATTTATTAAGTTTGTACTTATTATTTTTAAAAAAATACAAAACAGTGATAGAAGAAAACAGCATTATACATGATACCAGATTTCAATAAACAAAGTAATAGGAATCCAACAATGGTTGCTGTATTACATGATGCTATGTGCAAATTAGTTTTTCAGATTACCAGATATAAACGTATAACTTTTGTTTAAAAAAACAGTAACTAAGAAGTTATAAGAAATTTAAGAGAGAAAAAAATCAGAGTAAAAACAAAAATTGTGAGCATTAACTGCACCTCTTTTTAAATATTCAATAATTAGAATTGTCAGAATAGAAAGGAATAGGCAATAAATAAAGATTTAAAATTTCCGAATTCAATTCAACTTACAATACCACATTTCCAAGAAAAACAAACCTTTTTTGCACAAAAAATTTAAATAAAATCATACCAAGATACACAAAAATGGAATTGTCCAAAACTTATTGTAAAGAAAAAATGATTGAAGCATATGCATTAAAAAAATATTAGCTATGGAAGAACAAAATTAAGTAGCATCTTACTCCACATTAGAAAGAAAAAAAAGAACCAAGTATGTAAGAAACTAGATGAATTAAAGGACTGAAAGAAAAAAAAAAAAGAGATCTATCCTCTTTGAATTTTATCTTAGCAACATACCTTTGGAAACTAAAAGTAAAATATTTTCTAGTTATACAAACCTGAAATATTTTAATACCTCCAGACACAGCATATAGGAAAGAACAAAGAGCATAATGCAAAAGGCAAGAGAAGTTGCGGTATGCTCCTGGATGAACAATAAAGAGCTCTTAAAGTGATAGTCATGCAGGACTATATAAAATATATTAGATAAACCTTTATTTAAAAGGTCATTGAAGATTTCTATGAAACAGTACCAATCTTATGTCAGGTTATACACATATTTTTTTTCATATATATGTGTGTATAAAAGACAGGGAAGAAGTAATATAAAGTCAACAGAAAGTGGAAATATACTTTTTAAAGTTTCCTTTTTTTTTAAAGTTTCCAACATACAAGCAGTAAAATTTAATTAAATTTAATTAAAAGAAAAATGTGCCCATCGTTAAGAGGAAACAGTCAATAAAAACAGACCCAGAAATGACTCAGATGTCCAAACATTGAACAAATATATATATATTTTAAGATACTTAAAGTTTCTAATACTAGGAGAAGATATCATCTGATGTCTTTTAAAGAAGTTGTAATCAAAGATAAAGTATAAATCTTAAAAATTGAGATACAACATTATTCAGAAAGTTGAATAATAAATAAATAAAAATTAAATGTTTCAAAACAATTGGACTAAGAAAAAGTTTTCATGACAGTAAAGAAGTACAAAGGTTAAAACATAAGTACTAGAATGACAAATAAATGACTATCACTTCTGACAGTTTGAGAATAGGATTTCACACAAAGTTCTAGTGTATTGTGGACATGGATAATGACCATGACACTTACTGGTGCCCAGGTGTCACTTGTGGGACTGAGCTACAGCTATTTCTTGAAATCCACTCTGTAGACCCATATGGGATCATGACCCATAGAGTGCAAGAGAAGTCCATTTGTAGAGTGTGCTAATGGAAATACTTTGCTGCTATACACAAAAGAATAACCGAAAGACTACTTCTGTATACTTCTTATTCTCTTGTGTTTAATTGTTTGCCCTATTTGGTGATTCCTTTCCATTCTCATTCATGGGGTTGTGATCATTTTGCTCCCTCTCTAGAATATCATTTAGTAGTCTGTGTAGGCTTGGCTTTGTCTTCATGAAATTCTGTAGTTGTTCTTTGTCATGGAAGTATTTTACTTCTCTATTACACTTGAAAGAGAGTTTTGCAGGGTATATCAGTCTGGGTTGGAATCTGTTTTCTTGCAAGACTTGAAGTACTTTGCTCCATGCTCTTCTTGCCTTGATGGTTTGTGAAGAGAAATCTGTCATTATTCTGATGAGTTTTCCTTTAAATATGATCTGTTTCTTTTCTTTATTGGCTTTTAGTATATTGTTCCTGTGCTGAATTTCTGGGATCTTAATTATTATATGTCTGGGAGTGGTTTTAATAGGGTTGATGTTATTTAGAGTTCTATATGGTTCGGTTACTGAATGTCAGATTGTTGCCCTATATTTGGGAAGTTTTCTGCTATTACTTCTGCACATATTCTTTTTATATCATTTATATTGACTCCTTTCTTCTCATTGATGCCTTTTAGTCTCACATTGTTCATCTTTGCATCATGTTGCAGGTGTTGAATTATTTTTTCCTGCATCCTAGTTGTTTTTAAGAGATCTTTGCTTACTTTTTCACTAGCTGCAATGGTGTCTTTAAAGTCAGAGAGTCTATTTTCACTTTCACTCAAACGGATTTGCCAGCTTGTGATTGAGGTTTTAATTTCCTGTATGTCACTTTGAATCTTTTTCATACATTCTATTTCTTTCCTATATTGCTTATTCAGGGGTTCCATCATTTTTATATTCTGCTCTATTTTTTTTTTATCAGTGTATTCTTTAGAAGCACTTAGTACTTCTTTGATTATAGTTATCACTACTTTTTTATTTCAGAAATTATTTCTGATCTGATCTCTTCTATACCTTTCTGTATTGTTTCTTTATTTCCAACACTATTATTTCAGAGATTTCAAGTGTGTGATTTCCACTTTCCTCTGTCTAGTGTCTTCTGCATTTGTACTGGGTGAACTCGGGGCCTGAGACTGCTTTTGTTCCTTCCCTTTGTCATTTTGTGTACCACTGAATTTTGACCTTTGGTGTAGAGCTTAGGTAGAGTTATCACCTTAGCACCAGGTCCGGATCTAGGAAGTTCAGACTCCTCCAGGGGTCTGGCTGTTGTGCTCCACTTCTTCCTGCTGCAGCCTTGCAGGTGAACCCTGTGTGCCACTCTGGCAAGATGTTCTGCTCATGAGTCAGCGGGTGGGTCTTGCCTCTGGCCTCTCTTCAGGGAGTTCTGCTGAAGGGTTCCATGCTGGGCCTGCACTCTGGGTCGCTTCAGGATCCAGCGGCCCAGGCCTTCTCACTCACATCCAGGCCTGCGGCTGAGCTGATTTATTTAAGCTCTTAGCTTCTCAAGTTGACACAATTAACCAACCATTACACCTCCCTTACTACTCTTTTTGAGTCATTAATTCACATTTGTGTCTTTTTGTTTTTATTGAGGAATAAATAGCAATGAGACAGTATCAAAACTGATTAATTGGACAGTTTCAATAATTAATACATTATACATTGTTATCTTCTTAGTGGTTGTCCATAGTACAAGAAGCAGACAGGATATCCTGTCCAAACACTATTAGTACAAATCTTTCTTCTCACAAGTGAGAGTAGCTATATATCTATCCTAACTATTCAGTGTTCTGAAATAGTCCTTCCTTTGTATCCCCTTATTTGTTTAGTCCTGTCAAAGGTGGGTATTCCATTGGCATCTGAATACTATAAGTGTGTGAATTCAGCAAAACTATCCAACACAGTTCAGCAGTGGGTTATCCATAGAAGTGATTGACTTGAGCCTTTCACAGCTCAGTATATTAATATGGCTTTACTTTATATATGTTACTTTTTTTTTTTTTGTCTTTTTTTTTTTGAGACAGGGTCTCGCTATACAGTTCAGGCTGGCTTTAAGCTCACTTTGTAGCTCAGGCTGGTCTCGAACTCACAACAATCCTCCTGCCTCAGCCTCCCGAGTGCTGGGATTACAAGCATGCCCCATCACGCCCGGCTTATATGTTACTTTTATACTTTTCTGCTCGATGCTTAAGACCAAGATAAAGCAAGACCTATATAACAAAAGTGTAACTTTTGTATCTGATAAGGTCAGTCACGTACCCTCAGGATTTATCCTGTAACCCTGTACCGCACTTTGTAGATCCTTTGCCAGTGTCAGTCTTATGGAAGGGTCACTGCCATTTCTTGACCAATTTGCTCTCTGTGAAAGCCTGAAAGAATGATTTCTCTCCATGTGACTCTCCTGAGGGACACTACATCATCGATCACTTTCCTCTGTGGCCCCATAATCTCCTTGATCAGAAAATTTGGGACATGATTGAGTTATATGATGTTACAGTACAGGTTCTCCTATGTCCTGAGTCTTCGCTGACCTTGAAAGGCTAGGGCCAAAATGTTGGGTGATCTTGAAGCCCTTCCTTTTCTCTAATTTTTGATATGTAAACTTAGGTTGTTAACCCTCCAGAAGAGAAGCTTATTATTACCCTGCAACATATGTAGTTCAATTTACCATATCTATCTTAATCTATCTTAGGCATAACATGGCACAGGTATTTTCCATCAAGTATTGATATGTTAAACTTTAAGTCCCTACAGAATATGAAGAAAAAAGTGTTTTAAAAAATAGGAATAAACATTACATCTTTTTACACAGATATTTGGAAATCTAACCATATACAGCATTGTAGCAGGACAGTCCTGTGACATTTTTTTCTTGTCTTTTTTTTAAATTTATTACACTTTATTTTAAAAAAAAGGAAAAAAAAAAAACCTTTTTACTTGAGAGACAGTATGGTAATAACTGGTAGGTCATGACAAGAAGTACGTATTTAGAAGACCAAAATGACAGATATTTCAAGTGAGACCCTTCTATTACACATTGTTTTCTTCAGTGAAGTTGCTTGGTTCACAGATATCATCATGTATAGTTAGTCTGGATGAGAATCCTACCAATTAACTGCTAGTTTCACAAACCTCCTAATGTTTTTCAAGATCATTGCCTTACCCATCTTGTGTGTATAAATGTATGGCTTTGCCCTGTTATGTTTCCCAGCTTTTCTCCTTGACCTCTGCTCATTGTTCTTACTTTCCTTTTAATTGTGTTATACCTTTCTATTTGTATTTCTTCTTTTGAGTTCTAATACTAGGGAGATTATATGATATGTACACATGTGGGTCTGGTTTATTTTGCTTATAAATATATCTTTAAGTGGCATCCACTTAAATATGAAGGTTTCGAGTTTATCATTCTTTATAGCTGAGTGATAATCATTGTATAAAGATACCACATCATTTTTCAATCATTCCTCGTGTGATGGGCATCTTGGTTGTTTCCAAGATTTGGCTATCACAAATTGTGGTGCTATAAGCATAGGTACACAAATATCACTATGACAAGATGTTTTCAGTTCCTCCGGGAAAATTCCCAGTAGGGGCATAGTTGGCTTAAATGGGATTTCTAGTTCTAGTTTTTTTTTTTTTTTTTTTTTTTTGTCTTATTTTGAGACAGGGTCTCACTGTGCAGTTCAGGCTGGCCTTAAGCTCACTTTGTAGCTCAGGCTGGTCTCGAACTCACAACAATCCTCCTGCCTCAGCCTCCCTAGTGCTGGGATTACAGGCTAGTCCTAGTTTTTTAAGGAGTCTCCACACGCATTTCCATAATGGTTGTACCAGTCTACATTCCCACCAGCAGTGGAGAAGTGTTCCCTTTTCCCCAAA
>PVKA01016983.1:0-46778 GCA_004027165.1 Ctenomys sociabilis | reverse complement strand
CTTTATTACCCTTTGTGTCATCCTCCACAGCTCCAGGGAAGGCACTCAAAAGTGGGGGGCAGGAAAGGTAAGTGTGTCTGTGGGGGCTTCTTCTAGCTCTGACTTTCACTCCGGGGCAACAGTGGCACCAAAGCAAATACGCAGTGAAGCTCCCGGGTGAGGAGGGGGTGGTGCTGGGGGGGGTGAAGGAGGGGCTGGAGAGGGGAGGGATGTGCGAGTTGGGGCGCCCATGCTGTCAGGAGACGAAGGACACTTTTATTTTTATTTGCTGTTGTCAAAAGTGGGTTCTTTCCTCAAGCTAACATCTGATTCTGCCTTGCTCCAGTGGGGGAGAATACAAAAACAACCCCCTCCTTCCTCCAATGAGGCGCCAGGGAAAGAGAGAGAGACACACTTTGTGGGTGTCACTTAAAAAAATTCATTGGGAGAGCTTACTGCTTTTTCTCCAGGAAAAGCTTTACTGCATTTGTTTCTGAGTGGGAAAATGTCGGGATCTGGATTGTATTGCAACTGCTTACCCATCTGTAAACCTGAATGTTTTCCCCTTTTGGGTCCTGTATGTGGTTTGAATATTGGCTTGAGTGTTGGAAGACTTGATTGTTTTTGGCGTTACCGATCTAATTTCTCCATTTTTTGTTGTCTGACTTGCATAGAAAATTTCTAATTTTTAGTTGATAGAGGCTTTTGGTGAGGATTTGACATTTTATTGCTTTTTTTAATTTCTCGTCTATGAGTATATAAAGTCCAAAGCACAAGATATTTAAAGTTTAAATGCCAGTGAGTGGTATTAGGTTTTCTCCCACAGATGTTTCTAGTATTTATTTTCCATAAGATAGAAATACTAGCTTTCTCATAATTAACTATGTATTTTTCTAATCCTTGTAACTTGTCTGAACAGGTAATCCCCATTGAAAACTTTATGTTGTTCTGGGTGCATGGAAAGCCTAACCTCTCCATCAATAGTTTGGTGAATTGGTACCACTTTCAGTTTTAACTGAATTATTTATTTACTGTTGTAAATTGAGATGAATTTTACATCTCCTGGGTTAATGAATCAAATTGCTTACTATATAGGAAAGGAGACATTTTTAAATATGTTTTCATGAATCAAAGAAGTCATGAACTTATAATTAGTAATATATTACTTGAAGTGACATATAAATTGGAGGGTAAATCCAGATTTAAGCTTATAGAAGAACAGTTTGGATAAAAATCACTGTTCTCGATTTTTACATGGTATGGTCTTAATTCAAGCTTTCATTCATTGCTGCATTTTATTTCATGAATGGTAGTGTGTTTCTCATGTAGGCTTTCTAGGGCTTACATTGGGAAGTGGTATTTTATATACTTTTTTAATCCTTTGCTTAGAGATATACACACATGTTGTGTCTCCCTCACACAACACACACACACACACACACACACACAATTTTTTTTCTTGTAAGTGCATTGGTATCGTTGATCCCATAATTTATGTCAGCAAAAAACATTTGTCTATAAAATACCAATCTTATGCTGGGACTGGCAATATAAAAATAGCAATTTGATCAACTAGAAAGAATTAAAAAATTTTAAATCTAGGATATTCAATATAAATATCATAAGTACATATTTGATTAGTATTTTCTTAATGATAAAGCCAAATCATAATATACATATTTAAGTGACAAGCTTTAAGTACACAGAAACTTGCTCGGTAAAATTTTAATTATCAATTCTGTGCAAAAGTAGACATTTACACATGCAGTATAGCTGTGTAGCAGTAAACAATATGGTCTTATTTTTCTCATTCTTGTTAATAAAATTGAATAGTTTGTTACCTTTCTCTGAAGTGTAATTGGTACACTTAACCATGTATTTATGCCAAGTTCAGGTTTCTATCCCAACATTAATACTACTATTCCAGATTCACCTAAGATAATTTCTCAATTTAAAACCTCAGCGTAAGAGATACAAAGTAAAATTTAGTGAAGAAATCAATGTTAAGTAAGTGAATTGTGTAGATAATTCAGATAGTAATTGCCCAGTAGCCTAGTGAGTCAAATTTAGTTTTCAGTTTAATATCTACTTTCTATTGTTTCTTCGAAAATATTTCTTGTCCTATCAACCCTAGGGTAACCCTGTTATGGTTGGATGATTCCAGACTTTCTCTAAGTTGGATAATGATTTATGCCTACAAACCCTTTATTTTGTGTTCTGATTTAGTTGTTAACTAGTGAGAACAACTGATATTTTAAGATGATAATGTTTCAACTACATGCTATCTTGGCCATCACTTTATTCTCTTCTTCATTTTCCATAATTCTAAAGTTGAGAAGCTTAAAAGAACTTGTCAAAAGTTCTAGTGTCTGTGGGTAGGCTGTAGAGATATTACAGAACTTAGGTCTCAACACTATGCTACCTACTTCATTGTCCTGTGTTATACATAATTCTGTGTATAGCTCTTAGGGGTTTTATATATGGAGGCACATTTTCTTAAAGAATATAAAGGTAAATAATGTTAGGCCTATAATTTTATCTGTTCATAATTCAATCATTTGTTATTGGTATTTTAAAGAAATACTCATTTTCCTCACTGTGGGTTACTATTCTGATAGTTATTTCTATCTCTTATATTATCCTTTATATTAATAGTTATATTACCCCCTCATATATTATCCTTATTTTGTCCTTCATAATATCATAGAAGAAATAGAATTCATGCTATATTAAAAATGTTTACCAATAAGTCTTACCTTAGTGAACTACTTAAGGACAGTTTGGTTTCTTTTGAAACTTGTGTCCTTCTCTTTCAGCCCAATACCTGGTGCACCCACCATAGTCCCCACTGGTTGTTTATTGCATTCCAATTTTAACTTCTTAGTCAGACATACTTGGTTTTCTTCCCAAATGTGAAATTTCTTCATTCTCTTCCATTTTACCTTCTTCCCTGCTATAACTTTTGGTCAAGAAGGTTCTTCAGTATTTTCCTGTGCAGTTTTCATTTTTTTCTAATTAACAGCCAAATTAATTGCTGTTCATAATGTACTACTCTTAAGAAGTAAAGGCTTTTTTATTTCTAACCCTTATGAAGGATGGGTTTGGTGAAAGTCATTTATTTTGAATACACAGTGATTTTTAAAATATTTTCAAGTATTTAAGAAACATTTAAATTTATTTCACTGACTCAGTGGTAAAATAGGTTGTTGGCATGATTGGCCTGCTTTTACCAATTCTGTAAAACAGCTTTTACTTAGGTGACATGTTTCCTTGACTTTTGTTTTTTTGGTCCTTACTCAGACAGTTACCAACTTTCCTTGTGGATATGAAGATTTACTTGTAGTCATCAGTGGGACCCTGTGAAGTCATCCAGAAAGCCTATGTCCAACTTACATACCTTTGCAAACATGTCTGTTTTTGAAATGTACATGAATAGCAGGTTATGCTTAGCTGTTCATTAAACATCTATGGAACTTCTGTGGTCTGTCAGCCATTCTATTAGGATGAAAACAACAATGGCCCTCATAATTTACTGTGAAAAAGTATTTTAAATTGTATCCACCATGTATTGGTCCTATCTATATTTTGATTTACATACATACTTTTTTATTAATTAGGTGGGGAAAATATGTTTAAGAAGGATATTGCTGTATTTTATTAAATACAAAAATATAAAGAAAAAGTTTTCATTTGCTGTTTCTAGGCATTCCTATTCTTTATATAGCTCACTAATTTTAGACTATGAAAATAGTTGTGGCTGCCATTTCTGGAATTCACTATGCTAACCATAATTTTTTTTTGAAGATGACCAACACAATATATTTAAAAAAAAAAATCTTAACTTCATTTTTTTTTTTATCAAAGTAACTTTGTACTGTTTCAGTTTCATGTAACATAGTATGTTTTATGGTTTCCTGAAAAAACATCGTATCTTTTCATTTTGAGTTTTTCAGTATTTTTCCACCATAGTTTAAGCAAATCTAACAGTACAGTTTAAATTTTGTCCTATAATTAGTGTACACTTTTTGGGAGTTTCCAATTTTTAGTATGTAGGACATATGCTATTCCAAATTTTCTCAAGAAACTTTGCCATTTTATTTCTAAAATTATTCCAATGTTTATACTGATTATTATATTGTTTCTAGTAAAGTGAGCTTTAGTAAAGTGATTTGGAATTTTCATAGTCTGTATTTCAAACACCAAGAATTCTGTCTCAGTTTTTGTCATAGCTTTCTAATATAATGGAAAAATAGATTAGAAAAACTACTGCATTCACTTTGCCCTCATTATTATATACAAGGTGAAATATAAGAAAAAATAACAAATGGTTACATTTTTAAAACTTGATTACAATAAAAGACATATTGGAATTAATCCTCTTCAAAATACACCCCCTCACTTTGAATACACTTACTCCATCCTTCTTGCAGCTCTCTGGAGCAGTTCTAGAAGCCCTCTTGTGATTATCTTTAGTTGTGCTGCCATCACTGTTTCTCTGTCCTCAATTCAAAACATTTACCTTTCATAGTCGTTCATGAAATAGGACTTCTAAAACTTCTTGAGAAGGTAGTAAGAATGATGGGACATGTATGGGGGAATATTTTGAGGAAGATTAGTGGCAGTGTGACTTCTACTGTAATGAGGTTTTTCGTTTTTTAAAAAAAATTCTAGGGAAGGGTCTACAGGGTATTGAGGGTCTTACTACTAAATCGGACTCGTAGTGATCCACCAGTTGAGAGCCTCCCAAGAGCAGGGATTATAGCACGTGCCACCACTCCCAGTCTCAATTGCCGTCTCAGTGCACCCTGCCTGTGGGGCCAGCACAGCAGGCCCAGGGATCGAAGCGCCTGTCCGCAGCCTTCTTGCAGTTGCTTTAATCTACTGGGCTATTCGGCTGACTCTTATAATGAGTTTTAAAAAATTAAATATTTGTTATATATTTGGTCATATGTTGTACTTTTTAGAAATAATGTTTATACAGTGTTTTGGGAAGATACACTTCTGAATGTTAAATTCTGGTCTCTTTCACATTTATTTTTAGATTTTCACTTTAATAATAATTTTAATTATCACTTATTTTAACTTTTTGCAACTGTGATAAAATGTAGTCAGTCCTTACAGTGCGCCTTGTGAACTTAACATTATTGTCCTTATGTTAGAAATGAAAATACCGGTTACTAAACAAAAAATATTTCATCATTATGTGCCAACAAATATGTTGTATTTCTTACACTTTCTAGTTTAGAACACAATCACAGTAAAAAGTTTTTGTCACCTGTACTTTGGAAAGCATTAGTAAAATTGTTAACCTCACAGCAAGTAGTAGCACAATGGGACATTTCTAAAAAAATCTCAGGATAGACAACTAAACAAAAAACTCTTTCAGGTCTTTGTAATGACAGATACAAATGAATATGAAATTTAGAGTCAGATAGATACAAATATAATCTTTTTATTAGATGACAAATTTGGACCTTCCTTAATTGCCTATAATGTGTGTTGAACTACACTCAGTAGCATTTTCTCACATGAAGTTTAGAGGTTCCAACAGTATGTAACAATGAAATCTACTAAAAAATTTTTATATAAATGTGTCGATAGTAAAGCACATTTAAACAAAGGAGAACTTATATTATGTACTAATTTTATATATACCTGAATTCTTATCAATGACATTTTCATAATTATATATCATCCATATATGATTAAGTCAATGTACTTTTCATTACTAAAGTCAGAAATAATTTTTGATATAAGAAGGGACAACTCTGAATTTTCTAGGTGTCTCTGGGAGGCTGAGGTACAAGGATTGCAAGTTCCAGCCAAGCCTGAGCAACTTAAGTATTTATTAAGACTGTATCAAAATAAAAAGGGTGAAAGATGTAACTCAGTACCAAGACCCCAGGTTCAATCCCCAGAATGTACCCTCCCTTCACAAAAAAAGCTAAAGGAATATTCTGTATTATGTTATAATTCAGAAAGAAAAGTTTATTACAAGTGGTTGCTGGCTTAGAACTATCTAAATAATGGACTAAAATAAATCTGCAGTCCCACAATTTAATTTTGTTTAATAACCTGAAAGTAATTCAGTTAAAGGTAAAAATTTCAACCCTAAGTTGTTTCTGTTCAAGGTATTCCTATATCATGTGATATGCAAGAGATTGAATAACTTGGTACAACTCCTCAAAGAGAAAAGGTGAAATACAGTTTATACGTTTTGAGGCTTATCTTCCAGCTGGACATAATGGGAAATTGTTGATTTCCCATTCAAAGTTGTACGTGACAATTTTGATTTATTTCAGTTGACCTATATAACATTTTCTTAGAGAATTTGCAATTAAATTGTGTATCAAGGATATTCTTAGAAAATATTGTTTTAGGGCTGGGAGATAGCTCAGCAGCATAAGTGTCTGCCTAGCAAGCACAAGATCTCAAGTTCACTCTCCAGTACCACCACCACTAAAAAGAGAAAATACTGTTTTAAAGGAGAAAAATAAGTTACATAAACCAACCACCACTTGAAGTGGTGAACAATTTTTCTACATAGATGGTGTTCCAAGTTCTTTGCCAACCAATCAATATTCCAACAGTGAGAGAAGATGTTTTTTCAGGCTTGTATTAAAATATACATTCTATATAGGTGCACTGGGTTATGCTTACCGTCCTATCTATTCAGGGGACTAAAACAAGAAGGATCATAAGTTTAAGGCCAGCCTGTGCAACTTAGCCTCTGTTTTAAAATAAAAGTTATAAGTAGCTGAGGATATAGTTAAGTAACTGAGTATCCTGGGTTTAATTCCCAATGATTGCCTTTGGGTATTCTTTTTTTTTTTTAAGCTGACTATATCTAAGAAGTTAGTACTTTTTTTTTCTTTATGTATTCAGTACAAGGACTCTAGGGTCTCACTACATAGATCTGACTCCTAGTGATCCTCATGTTTTCAGCTTCCCAAGTGCTGTGATTACAGGTGCACACCACCATGCCCAGTCCCAATCCCATCTCAGCATGGCCCAGGGCTGGCCCTGCCCTGCACAGAGGGGTTTGAGCACAGGTCCTTGGGTCTGCCTAAGGAGGCGCTTTAATCTAGAACTTTCTTAAGAGTTATTGAATGCTAAATTATATATAGGTTTATCCTTGTAGTCACAGCTATTATTCTTTATACAGTTGAGATCAGAAATGTGTACTAATCTGTTGGCCATTAACTAATTTAAACCATACATCCTTATGCTGTAGAAGTCACTACCATTGGGAGACGAAAGTATTCTATGTTCATCAAATTAAAATGCTGATTATTTAAATAGCTTGTTTACTTGGAATGCAGTGATCTAAAAAATCCAAGTAAATAAAGTACTTTTACTTATTTGGGAAATGTGAAGTTTATCATTAATAGATCATTAATGACATTAAAACATTTAGAATATCAAACCCATGATTTTGTAATGATTGATATTTACAGGCTATTATTTTAGCATTTTTCCAAAACATTTTTTTCTTTATTTGTCATACTGGAGTTTAAGCTGAGGGTTTTTTGGTCATTTTGGAGACTGTAATCTAGTTAAAAGGTTTGTTTATGCTTTGCATCTCTGTTCTGCAGATGATATTAGAATGCAGGCAAGAGCCAGACATCTAACTGTTTATAACATTTAAACTTCAATTAAAGCTATTAGATATCTGAAAGCTCATACCAGCTACAAGTATCACTACTAATGCTATTAGTAATTTTTTTTGTAGTCGTAGGCTTTCCTTACTCTTACGACTCCTTAAAAATAATTTTGTAAAAAAAAAAAATAATAATTTTGTAAAGAGGTATTCACACCATATTATTTCCTATTATAAAATTTTTATTTTCTACTAGAAGTAATATATTTTAAAATTTTTACATTTTATTACTACGTTTGCAGTACATGTTACTTTCATTGTGGGAAGAATGATACATGTACTTAACACAGTCTCATTATTTTTTATGCCCTCCATCTCTCTTCCCTCCTTCCTCTCTCCATCTCTTGAAATTCTTCTATTTTTTAATAATTCTTTTTTTGTAATATTTAATTTAGTTATTTTAAAAGTAATAACATTTCGTAGTAGTACTTTGTTGTTCAGTTGATTTGAGTTCCTTTTAAATAATTTAGAAGTATGTTGTCTGTTAAAAAATAAAACCATTGGTCACTTTATTCCACTGTTCTTATGTGCATGAAAGAGCCTAAACCTATGTAACACAAATTTTAATTTAATTTTGGGTTCCTTTCTTGGACAACTACTTATTGCTGTTTATGGTTTCTGTATTTTAAGTATGCTGGTAAACTGTTTCCGAAGTTATTATTTTTCTTTTAACTTACTAAGGATTCACTAATAACATTTCTGCAGCTGCTTCTCTATTTTTGTAGTTTACCTAGTCCATTTATTTATGTATTTACCATTTTTTAAATCATGCATTCATTCATTTATTTATTTATTTATTTATTTATTTATTTATTTATTTATTTGGCACAGGGTCTCACAGTGTAGCTCAGACTCGTACTGATCCTCCTGTCTCAGCCTCCCCAGTGCTGGGATTGTAGGCTTGTGCCACCATACTCAGTTTTGGTGACCATTATTGCATGCCCTGGCATGTTTTACCCGATATAGAACCCAGGTCCTTGCACTTGCCAGGCCACCATTTTTTAAATCATGCATTTATTTATTTATTTATTTATTTATTTATTTATTTATTTATTTATTTGGCACAGGGTCTCACAGTGTAGCTCAGACTCGTACTGATCCTCCTGTCTCAGCCTCCCCAGTGCTGGGATTGTAGGCTTGTGCCACCATGCTCAGTTTTGGTGACCATTATTGCATGCCCTGGCATGTTTTACCCGATATAGAACCCAGGTCCTTGCACTTGCTAGGCCAACACGTAGCCTGCCGAACTGTCTCCCCAATCCTACCTACCCCATTAGGAAGATGACTTCAGTTGTATGTTTAATTTTTCTATGCAGTAGGGAAATTCACTATATAAATTTTCATTTTCAAAAGACTGAATTAGAAGTTTTGTATTTTTAGACCTTGATTAATTAGGTGTATGCATTATTTATGTGTGAAACTTTATATTGAAGTTTAAATCTAGGCTAATTTTTCTTGAGAGCCACAAAGCTGGAAATTGGTCAGATGTGTGAGAGGGGGACTCACCTCGGTGCCTAAGGCAGTCAAGCTACCTCAGTACTGAGATGAGCATCCTGACGAATGTCAGCTATTAGTCACTAGCCTGTGTCATGTGATACTAACTTTGCAGAGTCTGTATAGAATATGTCTCTACTGGCATTTTAATTTTGTGTCCTCTGGCCAACCAGGCAGACTGGTCACCACCTGACCCAGCTCTTGTTTTTTTGTCTTTCCATTCTTTATTCTTGCCATCATTTTTTCCTAGGGTACAATGGATCACACTAACAGACCAATGGATCCCTACAATTTTAAGTAATGTTGTATAGGAAGGATAAAAAATATTAAATTGAGTGAATTGCTGGTAAAATCCTTCATGAAATATAACTGTAGAAATATGTACATGGCTTATTTACTTAGGCATTCATTTTGGAATAGCAAGGTAGAAATTTAGGAAACTCTGTGATTGTATCTGAAAGCAAGAACTAAAAAAAACTATGCAAAATTTAAACTTACAAGTGAAATACTTAGGCATATTTCTTGAGCTAAATTGAGAAGCAACTCTCAATAATACACATATGATCCTATTTATGTAAAAATAAACATAGAATATGTATATTGGTAATATGTAAGAATGTCATACAGATACATAATATACATTTTATAACATATATATACCATATGGAGATAAAGCACTATATATATATATATATATATATATATATATATATATATATATATATATATATATTAAGCAGTAGTTTGGAAGATATAAATCAGACTGTCTTTTGTGTATAAAATATGTATATATAGGATGTTGGAAGGTTGAAGAACTTTTTCTTTTTTTTAAGAACTCTTAAGGTTCAGGTGTATGTCAACATTACTTGGTTTAATTTTTATGAATAAATTTACATCTATTAATTTTGTAGTGGAGAAATATGCTTATGTATTAAAGAAATGAGAGGGAAAAAAACAAAACAGGAAAATTGCAATGTTGTCCAAAAAGTCACATCAATCTATCTCTTCAATATCTTACAGAAAATTTAGTGATTTCAGACAAACAACATAGCTTGCTGCAGAATAAAACTTGTGGGATTGATCTAATTTTATCTAGGTGGTTGAAAACAATGGTATTATGTCTTGATTTTTAAATATTAAAATACATATTACTGAAAGATCAACTTCTCATTATCCTGGGCAAGTATAGACTGCTCTGCTGATGTTAGGAAAGGATACCATTTATAAAGTTGTAGACAGTTTCAGTCTGAGGTAAGATAAAAATACATAGACCATACGTAATTTCAATCAATGATCCATATCATTATATGTTCACTCAAAATACAGTTAATAAGTTAATATAGCCCCCAAACAATTCTGTAGTCTTTTCTATATTTAGCTATAGGTTTGGATAGAGGGAAAAAATGAAATACAAGGTTAAAGGCTGAATATTTGTAGTTCATAAGTAATCAAAATATGTGAAAGAATTTGGTAATCTTTATAAGAGTCCCAAACTGAATACGTAAATATGCTTAGTAATAAAAGCTATCGGATTTCTGTAGTTACTCAACAATACTTTTTGGGGAAGACATGAGTTAATCAGGTTTAGGTTGGGAAGTACTAGGTTGCCACTGAAGAGGATAATTCAGGTAAAAACAGAGCCTGAAATGAGAAGAAGAGATTGGTAAGCTTATTTTTATTTGAATGCCAAGATTAAAATTTGAGATCACCTGGTAAATTAGGTCAAAGGTTAAAAATAATATACCTTCAAATTTATGGTTTGAAATACTCATGTTCCAGAATGCACATCAGAAAAAGATGTAAAAAGCAAGAGGGAGCATAACTTACATAAAACTTAAACAACTGAGTAGCGCTTTATACTTATTAGGAAATCTGTTGGAGTCTGAATTGAACATATTCAGATATGAGTTGGACATGAACCACTGTAGTTAAAAACAGAAAAACATGCAAGAATACTGAGAAATATTTTCCTGTCAGAATTAAAAGTCATACACATGTTGGTTCATAAGACCAGTGGTAAACAGTGTGTAAGTAAAATATATATTTAACACATGCAAAAGTACTTTAATTAGCAAAGAATATAGCTTGTTTTCTCTATTTACAAATTTTGTGTCTCAGTTATTTCAAGGTAGTCAAATAATGTAAATTACCACCCTATCCACCTTTGGCACTAGGTTTTGAACTTCTATTCTTCTGAAAATAGGGAAATTTAAACATACTCTATCAAATATGGCTCTGTATCTTGTTTTTAGCTAAAAAGATTATTTTCCTTTTAAAGCTGAATTGTCATTGACTCATTTGTTATTCTTTTTAGCAAACCATTGCAACAAATGTGTGTTGCTCACTGAGGTCATAAATATGTATCTTGATCTTCTAGATCTTTCTGGAGAAAGAGAATGTTACTATTTATCAAATAATCACAAAAATGCAAAATTGTAAGTTTTCAATTGCTGTGGAGAGGCTCCTAATATTTAATATTTAGCTTTAAGAAAGAGAATGTTTAAAAAAAGATATTTAATCAATCAGTAGGATTAAAAAAGTGACATTTTTGAGGAAGTGTTTGTTTAGCTGAGACCTCCATGAATAAAAGTGAACTTAATAAAGGTGGAAAAAAAGTGCCTTCATTGTGTATAAAGTTCTAGAAGTGGAAGAGTATAGTAGCTAACCAAAAGAAAAGGTGAACTTGGAAGAAACTTAGAGAAAGAAAGGAACATGATGAAAAGTGATGCTGGAGAATTAGCTAGAAACCTTATGATTAATATTTAACTTACACTAACAATCCTTATGTTCAGTGGGAAAACCTTATTAATTATGGGAGGATTGTGTTTTAAGAGATAATTTTTATTGCAGTCTAAAAATTCATAGTGCAGTCAGGTGGGTGGCTCAAATGTATATGTAATCCCAGAACTCTGACAGTCTAAAATTCAAACCCATCCTAGGCAAGACACCATCTCCAGACTAAAAAAGGTAATAAGGGGACTGTGGGTATAGCTCAGTATGATGTACTCAATACCCAGTACCAAAACAATACACCAAGAAAAAAAATAAAACTCATACTGCTTTTTCACATAGAATCATGGTTACAGTGTCAGGACTCCGTAAAGCTGGTTGTGGCACAAATAGTACTGGAAGCTAGTGATTATAGCATACTAAATAGCACCAGGCAGAAGATAAAAAAGAGAAATAAAAATAATATCTACTCAAGAGAATGTCCTGGTTGTGGCTGAATGAGTTGTGAATAATGAAGAGAAAGGAAAAGCCTAATGTAGATACACACTATGAGGCTGACATAGGAGAGATTATGAGAGATGATGGCAAGGCCCAGTCAGGTGCAAAGCCTGAGAAGACCTGCAGCTGGCACCTGGATGATGTGATACAGTGTAATATCTAGAGCGATTGGAAGCATTTTATACATTGTTTTATGTATTGCTAAGAGTTATAAAACAGTAGCAATACAGTGTCAACTTTATTTTGGTTTTATGTTTAGGGTAATTCATGTAGTTAGAAATTGTAAGTTATTAAACTCCATCAATCATTTCAGCCCATGGTATGATCCTTGCATATATTGATGTTTCTCATTTGGAGTAGTACTAAAGAAATGTAATTTTTAAATCTTATTTTCCATGTAACTCATAATATCTATAAATTATCTTTATTTTCTATTCTTAAATTTTAAGCCTCTCTAGCTAGTTCCTCTATTAAGTATAATTTCACTGGGTTTAAACATGTTTGGAGTATTATGATCATTATAAAAATAATGAATGGATAAAGTTACTTTTACTAATAAAATATCACAAAGATATATTAAATTGTAAAAGGAAAATTGCACACAAACATTTCTTGGATAGGGAAATACATTACGTTAGTGTCAGTGATGAATTGTACCAGTGCATCAACTTAAAGACTAAACATCAAAGAGTCTTGATCTTGGCTTTGTTTCTTAAAACAATGTAACATCTTAAACTGGAACTACAGAATAAAGCTTAGTACTTATTTGTGTAGTGTTTATTTACTTAAAGAATAGTCTAAGTAATAGACTATTCCAGCAGGGATCCATTTTTTTGCAGTTAACTAGCAGGCCACTCAGGACTCATAGACCAAATTGTATTTGAAAAGCTTTTTAGAACTTTTGTAAAGAAAGTTTACTGAATTTAATAACATCGAGGGGTCAGCATAACTCCTAAGTGGAAACGAAGTTTCACTTGGGCATTATTCAAGAATTAATGTGTTCCTTCTGTTTTATAGCTACCTAGTATCTTTCTAGAAAAGCATATTTAAATGGCCCTCTCGTTTTGTAATATGTGAATAGGTATGCCCGCAAGAATTTTCTTTCATCAAGCAAGGCTTACCAATATGTTTATAATTAAAGAGTGGTGGGTAGGATTGTTTTTTTTTTAATTGTGGTATCTGTCCAGGATATCAATAGTAATTCTTCTGAGTTACCAATAGTAATCACTAGCATTTATTGAATACTTTGCGTTACTCACTGTGACATATACTTTATAGAGAGTATTATATTGAAATATTTGAAAAATCAGAAAAAAATATAAAGAAAACACTTAAAGAAGTATTTCTTCACATTATTTCAGTGCTTTCCAAAATACTGTTAAATACACAAAGGTCATGAAACTTATCCTTGAAGTTAAGTGCCAAACTTAGTATGTTTCCATACTCTTCTAACCATAGTATTCATAGATGATTGATAGTGACCATAATATCTGTTTTGTCACTAGGAAAAAACCTGAGAGCTTTTAGAGACAATCTTTGAATACTCAGTCCACTTACTGAATATGATACTATACAAACTTTCATGAGCTATTGAGTTTCTGAGTTTCAGTTTTATTTTTAGTAAAATTAGTATAGTGATGTATATCACAGAGTTGTTTTTAGTGTTAAATGTTAAAATAGTACATGAGTTTCTATGATGTTGTAGACATTCATGAAAAATTGGTTTTTTTTTTCCTCACTGCTTCTAAAATTAGTAACTTTTTCAGACTCTTTAAAATTACATTATACATTAATAAATTTTTGTTTTTTCCTTTAAAAAATAAAATTATGGCCAGGAATCCCATCATTCAGGAGGGTGAGACAGTAGGTTTGCCTTGAGTTTAAGTCAGCCTGGACTGCCTAGTAAGTTCAAGACCAGCCTGAATTACATAGTGAGGCCTTCCCTCAAAACAGACAAAACAAAATGAAACAAAATTGCTTTTTTTATATATTTAAAATTCTTTTGAACTCTTATGGCCAAGTTCCTGTTCTCATTATTCTTTATGCTGAAGAATAATCTGTATTGCTAATGAAGTAGACATTTAGAAATGAATAGAGCTCAGATTATGAAGAAATGTGTGGTTAGACTGAATATAAAAATTGTATTTGGCTTATCCCCTTGCTTTTGGTAGTTATTATCATTAGGTGAGCAAATATGTAAATATGCTTTCTTTCCTTTTCTTAATGCTTTATATTCAATATGCAATATTGCAAAAAAAAAAAAGTCAAAACCCTGGAATCAATAGTGAAATAGGTTTCAAGTCCCTACTCCAACTCTCACTAGCTATGTGATACTGTATGCTTTCATTTTAATAGTGAAATGGATCAAATAATTGTGCATGTTTCTTGTTACTTAATGAATTGGATACATACAAAAGTCTTAAAAATACTTGACTCTTTCTTAATGACACAAAAGTGTTAATTGTTGTAGTGGCTATATGTATTATATTATTAGTTGTAATATACAAAAAATAGTGATTAGTATGTCCTGGCAAGCCTCTAACTTCACAATTTTTCTTAGGCAGAATAATTTTACAGGACTTACGAGATAGCTCAACAGACTAAGCACTTGCTTTGTCAAATGCAGGAACTGGGGTTCAATCCTCGGTCCTGCATGCTGCACGGGTCCTGCACCCAGGGGGTACTGAGTGAGTGAACAAGTCTGGGCATAGTGGCACACACCTATAATCCCAGCACTGGGGAGGCTGAAAACAGGAAGATCACTATGAGTACAAGTTGTATAGTGAGACTCTGTACCAGGTACATAAAATGGAAAAAAAAAATTTTTTTTACATAGCATTTTATATTTTCCCAATTCTTTACATTTTTTAATTTAGTTTTACTGTTGTGGGAGATAGTAAGGAAAATACTATCATAAAGAAATGAGACATGCAGAAATGTTTACCAATTATTAAAGTATGACAATAGTAATGTCAGGAAAAAGACTATAATTGAAAATGGTTCATATGGCAGGGTGTTGAAGCAAGCTATTTGTACTTTTCACTTAGAATCCAAACAAGCATATTAGTTGGCAAAATAAAAATTAAAGACACATGATTTTCTGCTTTGTAATATTTCCTTGGCTTGTCTGTGTCCTTAAGGTTTATTCATAGAAAGATTCCATAAAAACATGTTTTAAGTGGAATTAGACCAATTCAACTCAAGTGTTGGCTTGGCTTAGTTAGTTAGCTCAGGGCCTTTGCATTGACTATCTTTTTTTGGCTATCAACTGACTTTTTCTCACTGATGAAGTAGGTCAAAAGGTCTATTTCTAATGTCATCAATTCTCTCTTGCCCACGCATGCTGGCTCACACTTGCTTACCCTCTACCCTTCTCTCTCTCTTTTCCAAACAAGGACTCCCCTATCACTTAATGTGCAGTGCTTACCCAGCCTGTGTGAGTACCTGTGTTCAGTCCCCAACGTTACCAAGTAAATAATGAGAAAAAGAAAAACTTAAAATTTAATACTTTAATAACTGGCAATGTTTATGGAGATTTTCACATAAAGGCCACAGATGTTCAACCTCTCTGCTGCTTTTCACATAATGTTTAGATTTTTAAAATTTCTCTTTGGTTTCTTCTTTTTATTTATCCTGCTAAATAGTTACATGAACTTGGAAACCTAATTTAACCAATATCCCAATTTGAAAACATGTTATTTTGTAAACTTGTTATAAGTAAACCATATTAACTTTTTGATAGAAAAATAAATGCATGTTTAAATGTGATTCTTTTACAGTTATAACTTCTGAAAAGGATTATTTTCTTTAGGTGAGAGAGGTAATGAAATATTTTATACTGTTAAGGCTAACATGAGCTGCAATGAGGCATCAAATTCTGACTAGGGAAAAGTAAAATTTTCGTAAGCAGAAATATGTATCAAGGAGAAAAAAACAATTTTGCATATAATCATATGTATACAGTTGGATAAAATTCATAGGATTTACAGTGCAATCTCAGGTTTTTCATAATGATATAAGAATAAAGTTTTCTTTTTTTGTTACTCATTCTATAAATATTAAGTACTTTGCAAAAGCCAAGCATTCAGAAATAAATAAGACAAATAAGGATTTCAGGGCTGTTCTATCCAGTGAGGATCAGTATTAAGGAAATATTTGTATGAGTGATACATACTACAAACAGTTCTTTTGGGTACTTAAAGAATAAAAACAAATTAGTTGTACAGCAGGCATCTCTAAGTAATAATAATGTCGTGATTTCTTTCATTCTTTCAATTGTATTGATGAAGACAGAAACTGAGACAAGGTTGAAGGTATAGCCAAGGCTTTATAGGAAGTAGTATGTCTGGGCCCTGTTGCAGGAACCTCTTAGTCTGCTTGTATCTGCTATGTGAAATCAGAAGTCTGAAATATAGAAAGTCAAACAAAACCCTAGAAAGTGGGCTCGGCCACCTTGGACTTTAGTGTATTAACATAACTTGAGGAATTTTACCTGTTGGAGTATTTTTATGCTTGTTTTAATTTTATTTGAAGTCTTAATTTACCTTTAGCATTTAGTGTTTCTGGATTTTGCTAAGTTCTACACTTGTACAAAGTTTTAAAAGAGAGCACTGTGACCCTGGATGCCTGGTGCGTTGATGCCATAGCCCTGAGTCTGCTCTGCAGAAATTTTCAGGGTCTTGAAAGTTGGTTTTTCCCTCAATAAAGAAAATTGTTTCCTTTTAGTTAACTTTAATCCACTAAGCTATAGTCTGCTTGTTGCTTGACAAATAGTGGACGTTGAAAATTAAGAACACATTTTTCTTGGACAGTTTTTCTCTAACATTGATTTGAAATCATTTTACAATGGACTTATCCTAATGTGCCTGATCATATAAGAGTTCACAATACATTACGAAGTGTTCCAATCATATTTAAGATTTTAATTGATGAATATAGATTTGTATGAAAGATAGTTTTTAATCATAGTTTCGATTGTAAGGTTTTTATCCATTGTAAGTTTTTAATTTGACTTTTGGTGTTACTGTTTAAACATCAACTTAATGGATGATTTTTATTGTTTAAAATATATTTAATAGAAAAACTAGATATACATCCTAGTAAATGATTTGGGACAGCAGAACATAATTACAGGATCACACTTGGAGAAGTAAATAAACTGCTTGAAAGTTGAGTCTGCAAAGCTAGACATAGTAATCACAGGAAGCATCCCACCTACAGTGCATATGGCAAAGAAAAAGATAGCGAGCAGACGACTCACAGAAATAATGGCTGGCAGTTAAATCAAGGACAGTGTATTCTGCCTCACAACTTTAGATCTGTTATTTCAAAAATAAAGATAATCTTTGTTCTAGATATGAAGATGTCACAGTTCATAAGAAAAATTTTTGCCCTTAACTGTCCCACCTCATGTTTTTATATTAGTTACATAGGTTTTCATGTGTCCTCTGTGTCTAAGCTTTATTATTTTTCCAGCATGTATTGTTTGTAGCAGCACATGCTACTTTCATTTTAATGTTGGGTCAAATTTTAAGAAATTTATGACCCAAAAAATTAAACATACAAAATCTCTAAGGAGGGCCAGAGCAATAGCTCCGCGGACTAAAGCACTTGCTTATGCTTAGGCAAGCACAGGGACTCAGATTTGATCCCCGGCACCACATGCCGTGCCAGCCCCAGTGTGGGCTGAGCCAGCAACAGTCTAGGCAGAGTGGCACATGCCTGTAATTCCATAGCTGGGGAGGCTGAAAGCAGGGGGATCACCATGAGTCTAAGCTGCATAGTGAGACCCTGCAACAACCAAATACATTACAAAAAATAAAATCAGACTTAAAAAATAAAATTTAAGGAAATAGTACACGTTTCACTGAAAAATTCCTTCAAATAAAAAACACTTTCATTACACTTGTTTGAAAACTCAATACTTAAACCTCAGAAGACATCACAGCTGAATAGTAATTAGACTGAGAGAAAAGACTCCTGAAACTTTAATTATAAACCAGTGAAAAATTACTTTGCACATTGAATTTATTTGCATCAAATTCCTGTTTATTGAGTTTATGTTTATTAAGTTGTATTTAAGATTGGTGTGTAGAGCTTATATAAAAATAGTATAAGGGGTATAGAAAGGAAGAATCATGATGTGTGTGTATAGACAGTACAGTTGGAATAGATAACGCTGTGCTTCTACATAATCCTATGAGAGGCAAGATTTGCACTAATGGTGGTTGGACAGGATATTATGTCAGCTTCTAGTACTATGGACAACCACTAGGAAAATAATATGGTAGAAAGTATTAATTATTGAATCTTTGATGTAATTCAGGTATAAAAAATAAGATGCACAAAGTGCTACACTCTATTTACTGATAAGAGACATACGGTATAATAATGTCTGTAAGTATAATATCATGTATGCACCTTCTATGATACCAAAACATTATGAAAACAGTTTGCAATGTATTAATTTATTAAATCCGTCTTGTCAAGGTACCTTAAAACTATCTCACTGATATTTGTACTTCAATAAAACAAAAATAAAAAATAAAAGAAAGAGATAAGTAAAAAGAAAATAGTATATGGAATAAGGAATTATGTTTAATAGAGGATGTCATAAAGAGTTAAAATGCCATTTTTTAATGTGTTATTTAAGCACATTGTAATGCTAGCCTATCAGTTATATTTCAAAATACCTTTGCCTGAATTTTGAGGAAAAATGACTTTAGACACATTCTTTCACAGTAAAAAGGAAAGCAATAATCTGTAATATTGGACTGTTTTCTAGTTTAATGTTTAATATTCAAAGCATCTTCTGGTGTTATTTTCTTTAATTCCTTAAAATTATAAGTGAGGCCATATCCAGTAAATCTGAGCATGTATAATATATGGACAGACGTGGGTATTATTATATCTGATCCTATATTTCTGATTTTATTAAATAGAACAGTCAGATGCAAATTTAATTTGATATGTATCTGTTGAATATTCATAATCATAAAAAATCATAATTAAGGAAATACTATAATTGCTATAAATGACAGTGATAGTTTATTAAAATATAACCAATATTTTTTTCTTTGTCAGCATCAATTTTGCTTAGCTCATAAATTTATCTTTATCATATTTGTATTGTTCATACCAATCTTTTTTTTCTCCAATTTTAATATGTTGGAGCAATACTTCTTTTGTTTTGGGAAACATTCTTCTAAGTTTACATTAGTGGTTTTACCTTTTTTTACCTTTTCTTCTCTCCCCTATCTTCACAGTTTCTTTCTACTTTGTACATTTTATTTATGATACTAGGAACTGGACCCAGGGCCTTTGCATTGATCTACATACACAGCCTTTTTCTTTTCTTTCCCTTAACTGTCTCCTCACCTCCCCACTTTCCTACCTCTTTCATTTTTCTCTTTCTTTCTCTCCTTCACTTCAGGGAGGATCTCACAAGTCCCTGAGTTGCCCAGGCTGTGCTTGAACTCATGCCCATTCTGACTCCCAGATGCTTGCTCCAAACTTTTAAATCATAAGCTTTGTGGTGGGGACCCTGCTCTTTTTATTGTTATCGGCCTTTCAATTGATACTGAAGTATAGCCTTTGTTGAGAATTACTTTTCAGTGGCTAAGATCATCTGTATTAACATTTATAACATGGTCCTGCAATGTCCTTTAGCACTAGTTCATTGTGATTGGAGAGCTTGAGAGCGCCACAGGATCTAGACTGTATGTAGCATGTTTAGAGAGTGACACTAATATATGATGAGTTCTTGTGGGGATGATACCTAGATCCTTACCTCTACTTTCTGAGACTGGTGAGAAAAACTGCAGTGACCATCTTAGCTTAGTCATAGAAAAAATTAGAGGGTTCTTATGATTGGTTAGGTAAATTGAAATGAGATAAGTCTCAGAAAAATAACTTTTAAAAAGCAGATTGTATGGCCATTCATGTCTTAAAGTCTTTTGAAATAAACTTTCAGAAGAGCCAACACTAGGCCATCAGGGGTGGCCTTTCTTGGGAAGAAAGATGGAAACAGATATTAACAGGCCATCCTTTTAACTTCTCTCCATCGTATTTACATATGTATTACATACTCATGCATGTCACACACTGTGACCCAGTTATTCTAAAGCAGGTAAAGTTACACATACTGTGATGCAAAAATTGACGACTAGTGCCTTGTTTCTTCTTACTACATTGCTTCTGCTTGCATCTACCTTTTTGCCCTCCAAAAACCAAACAGAAGATTTTTCTACCCATTTGCTTGTGCTTAATAGTCCTTAAGGAAGACAGTCTTTCTCTTAAGAAATTAAAATAGGACATGGTGGCACACTCTTGTAACTCCAGCTCTGGGGAGGCTGAAAACAGGAGGATCACTACTACAAGTCTGAGCTGCACAGTGAGACCCTCTACCAAATACATAAAAATAAACCTAACATGTAAATATATACATTAAATTTTTTTCATGATATAGACTTCACAAAGTAAATATGTCAGTGGAAGTAAACCTGTGACACTGTGCTGTGTCATGGAACAGTGATGCGAACCTTTTAATGACAATAGCCTGCTGTCACATGCGTGCATCACTACTCTGTATTGTAGTGTGAGGGAAAGTGACAAGGATGGTAAAGTGCTATCTTGCTTCCTGGTTTGCTCTTTACCTTTATTTGTTAACAGAAACATAAAGGTGTACAAAAATACTTTTACCCTATAATACCTCTGCTGAGCAGTTTAGTTGCAGATAAATGATAAGTAAATGATGCTTTTGCTTTATAAAAATGTAGACTCTTTCAAAAGAATGTATGGGGATATAAATAGTAAACACTATTATAATTAGAATTGCTATGTAGTTGTTACCATGGTTCAGAAAAGCAATGCTTTTTCCTTACTTTTCTACATAATAGCCATTAGAGTAACTAATAATGACAGTGGACAAGGCCCTGTTATTCTGAGAGTTGAGGGATTGTTCTTTGCTGTTTTGTTTGAAATTTTTCTACCATACAATTTTGGTACCTATATAACATTTTATGGTTGTATCCTCCTTTTATAACTGATGAGAAGCTATGAGGAAGAAAAGGAGCCTATGACTTGCAGCTAAAACATTTGACACATGAGTGAGTAAACTCAAGAACTTCAAGCAAAAGACAAAAGGGCTTATGTGTGTTTGTGTGTATTTCCCCGGATAAATAAAGATATTTAAATAAATATTTTAAAACAGAAATAGGGGCTGGGGAGATAGCTTAGTAGAATAAGTGCTTGTCTGGGAAGTGCAAGTTCTTGAGTTCAATCCCTGCTTCTGCCAAAAAAAACCAGGAACAATTTAAAAAATTTCTTTTAACAAGGCCTATTACATTATTTTAAAAAAATATAATTCCATATTTTATAACAAATAAGTAAAGTAAAATTTTAATAAGTTTAAGAAGATGAAGAGACATAAACTCCACAAGAAATACCATAGATCTCGAAATTTCTTAGAGAACTGATAATATAAAGTTTCTTTATTAACCATTGTTAATTGTATAAAGACGTAAAGGTCTTTTTAAGTTTAAATTTCTATAGCTGAAAAAGGAAATAGAGCAGACTGAAAAAACTTATAAAACTTGGATTAGAATTATTTTTACCTACTTTAAGGCCTCCTATGGCTAACAAAATTTACTGTGTTTTAGATCTTGGATCCTTCTGAAAAATCTTAGAAAATCGCTGAACTCTTAGGATGTCCCTATGCAAAGTTCTATATGGGTCTATTTATATATATTTCAGGAGTTTGTAGACCTTATGAAATCGAATGAACTCAGACTACCTATAGTATAATCGCCTGAACTGTCTTTTAAAGCAAACTAGTGGACTATACCCACCCCTGTTCTATTAGATTTTTAATAACTCTGGCTTAGGATCTCTCTCTCTCTCTCTGTCTCTCTGTCTCTCTCTGTCTCTCTCTCTCTCTCTCTCTCTCTCTCTCTCTCTCTCTCTCTCTCTCTCTCTCTCTCTTTGTGTTACCCCTGGTCTATATCCCAAACATGTCACTTTTTAAATTTAAGTTTGTGGTAGGGTCCTCCAGACAGAACTTGAATTTTGTGATCTTCCTGCATCCCTGAATGCTGGGTTTATAGGTTCTAACAAGCTTTCATTTATGGTACTATGTTGACTACTAAAGTTTGGGAATTACTGCTGTAGAGTTTTATGGTTATTTTCCCCTTTACCTAGGATCAAAATTTTCTAGTTCCCAGTTCAGTGATATTTGACTTACCATATTTCCCCTACCAGTTTTCTACCTGCATACAAGTTATCAACAGGTGCATCCTAACATTAACATTAGGATCATAAAGAAATGCAGTTATTTTTTCTGATATTTTTAGTTAAAATAATGCTATGAAAAACATATTTCCTGCATGCTAGTACATATAATGTGCAAGCTAAATGAATCACACTTATTTCTTTCTAGTACTATGTAAATACACTTATTTGCTGTCAGAATTCATCTTCAGTTATTCACACATATAATGGATGCGAGACTAAGATTGCTAAGTGTTAGTTACCTAAAAGTCTGCTCAATCAATGGTTGAAATCAGATCTAGAGTGAATCTTGATCAATCTGAAGCATAACTTACAGAATTGTTTTAAATATGTACAGCTTAACCTCAAATATACATAGGGATATGAAATCTATCCTTCCTTCCTTCATTTCTTCCTTTTTTTTTTTTGTTTGTTTGAGTCAGGATCTCCCTATGTGGTAAGGGCTGGACTTATACTCACTGTGTAGTCCAGGCTGGCTTCAAACTCATAGTGATTGCCCTGCCTCAGCCTCCTAAGTTCCTGGAAAAAATATTTAATTAAGGCTTAATTATTATGTATAGATTAAGTATTGCTATGTAAAATAGTGTTACTTAAAAAGATTAAAAACTGCTTGAAAATATTATGTAAAATTTGACTAAGTATTTTTATCTAGATATTGCTTCTGTCTTTATTCTTGCTTATTTATTTCATAG
This sequence comes from Ctenomys sociabilis, assembly GCA_004027165.1. Lineage (NCBI taxonomy): Eukaryota > Metazoa > Chordata > Mammalia > Rodentia > Ctenomyidae > Ctenomys > Ctenomys sociabilis. Next base: position 23,438 of record PVKA01016983.1, on the reverse strand, counting down.
CTACATTTAGGGTTGAACTTCAGTCAAATAGAGACATTCTGCTACTTCATTTCAGTTTATTTTTTGCTTGTGGAGCTGAATTGTTTAGTAGTAGGTATAAGCACTATAGCACCATGGCCCTGAATCAGCTGTAAGTTCACTATTATGACTTCTTTTAAACATAGAGAAAAGTTTCCTAGTGAAAGACTATACCATGTATTTTAATCAACTTTCTCATCAAACATGTTGTGGTTGTGAGGGTCAAGACAGGTGAACAGGGTTGGGTTAATGAAGGATATTTATACTAAGAGGAAATGAATTCTTTTAAGCAAATAATTGAATAAGTCAAAAATACCATTTCTGTATGGGAAAATTCTTTTGTAGCTCAGCAGTATAATAAAAACATTATTAATGTTTCTGTGTACTTCTTCCTCAAAAGCAAATTAAAATTAGTAAAAATTATCATGTAAGATGTATTATCCTTAAGGTTCTTATTTCTGGAAAAGATACTCTAATAATTTATTTCTTTCATGATAACTGAATTTATATTCAATAATACTTTCCCATCATATTTCTAATTTTATTTGGGGGGGGTACTGGGAATCAGATGCAGGACCGTGTACTTGCCAGACAGGTGCTGTGCCACTGAGCCATATCCTCAGCCCTCCTGTCCTAATTTTGATTGAAAATTCATTTGCTTTCCTGAAAGATGATAGTATTTTTTTTTTCAAATTAATGTAGGACAGGGTCTACAGTGTGCACAAAGTCTTACTACATCGATTGGACTCATAATGATTCTCCTATTTTCAGCCTCCCACGTCCTGGGATTACAGGTGTGTGCCACCAGGCCCAGTCTCAATCAAAGTCTCAGAGTGCCCTGGAGGCTGGCATAGGATCAAACCCTGGCCTCTGTGCTTCTGCCTAAGCAGGTAGTTTAGTACGCTGAGCTATCTGGCCTGCCCAATAGTACTTTTGTAATACATCATCTAGTGAGGTGTTGGAAGTAGTCTTGGTTGCATTTGAGTTTGTCTTTATATGTTCCTGAAGGAAGCATATCCACAAATAAACTATGTTATCTCTAAGAAATGCTTGGTATTTTTATGTTAATATAAGTTATAATAACAACTTTTCCTTAATATCCTAACTGGAATAAAATGTATATCTTACAAATGTATTTTTCACTTAATCTACACAGTTATCTTTAAATTCAATAAAATTTTTATTTTACAGATAAAAGATTTAGATAAACAAATTCAAGTAAGTTTAAATAAATAGTACATTTTAAATGTTTTTATGAAAAAAATGTATTTAGTTCAGGGTCAACAGGATCTTACTACATAGATCAGACTCTTAGCGATTCTCCTGTTTTTTGTTTTTTTTTTTCTGGCAGAACTGGGGATTGAACTCAGGCCCTTGTACTTGTCAGGGAAGCCCTTATTCCACTGAGCCATCTCCCCAGCCCCCTAAATGTTTTTATAATAATAGTTTTAGTACTTTTTTTTTTTTCCTCTGGAATTGGGAATCAAACTCAGGACCTCATGCTTGCCAGACAGGTACCATGCTGCTGAGCACAATTCAGTACTTGTTAACCAGCATAAAAGCAAGCATTTTAGTCCAACATGGTGCCTCATGGCTCTAAACCCACCTCTCTGGGGGGCTAAAGCAGGTTGATCAAAGGTTGAAGCCCACATTGTCACACGCTGTCTCAGAATTTTCAAAAATGACCAGGGGTATAGCTCAGTGTGAAGGCCCTGGATTGTATCCCCACTAGGGATGTAGCTCAGTGGCACTTTCCTAGCTTGCCTACCATGTTCAAGCCTTGAGTTGACTGCAAAGAAAGTGTCTGTATTTCCGTCCTCCATGAAGATGAAGGGAAGAAAGACACTAATTTGCCTGCTTATTGTATACCAGACATAGTGATAGACACTTGTATTTGTAGCATTTAATTTTTATATGTAAGATAGGCCTTGCTGTCCTTTTCTACAGATATCATTGAGGTCCAGTTTAGAAATCTGAAAGTTATATGGAATGTTGTAGAACCTATGTCTGACATTAAAATACTTGTGATAGGTAAATAGAAAACTAAATGAGTTAGATCACTTTCTCAAGTGGAAATCTTCTTAGACCCAGATAAAAGACAAATAGGCTAAATATGTCCAGCCTGTGACCTGTAGGCATATATGGCTCTGGACAGCTAGTAATGCATCCCACATCAAAAACTTTTAGCGTTATTGGATGGTTTTTTTTTTTTTTTTTTTTTTTTTTTTTTTTTTTTTTTTTTTTTTTTTTTTTTTTTTTTTTTTTTTTTTTTAATGTATGTGATGCTTTCATCACCCAGTTTCATGATGTTTCGGTATGGACCATATAGATAAGATGACAGTGGAACTCTGTAAAGGAGGGTACAATGCAGGAAGTTAACTCCACCTCTTGCATCCACAACACAATTTATGGTGTCCTCCCCCTCTTTTTAATGGTGTTTTTTAAAAAAAAACAGGTAATGGCTCACACTGACAGTCCAGTTACCTTGGAGGCTGAGGCAGAAAAATGTCAGATTTGATATCATAGTAAGATCTTGTCTCTAATAATAGATGGATAGATAGATAGATAGATAGATAGATAGATAGATAGATTTTTTAATATATTAATGGTATATTTTATAAGTAGCCAAGATAGTTTCTCTTCACTCTATGCAGCCCCAGCAAGCCAGTTGCTGAACAGCTGCAAAATTTAGTTAGGGAAAAATAATCCTGTACCTATTAGTAAATACAAGTAGGAAATGTTGTTTATCTCCATTTTCCATTATTCTTATCCTGTTAAATGTATTAGGATTTGTTTTATATATCATTCTAGAAATTTTGCAAACTTCTTCATGCTAGGAGAGATAATAAAATTTTGGCTTAATTGATGCATGCAAATACGCCACATGAATCATATTCAGCTTATGTAGGATTTGTTTTTAATACACAGTTTTTATGTGTTAGTGATGTTAAGAAGGAAATAAATACAATATCTTAAAAGATTTTATTATTGGTTTGCAACACATGAAAGCAATCTAGCATATGAATAAAGCCCTAAAGTGAGTGGTTGATAGCAAGTCTTTATGGTCCTTTTAACTCCACATTCATGCAGTTAAATTCATTCACAACTTTCACAAACTTCTTTATCTTTTTTATTTTTATTTTTATTTTTATTTTTTTTGTCTTTTTGAGACAGGGTCTCACTATGCAGTTCAGGCTGGCCTTAAGCTCACATTGTAGCTCAGGCTGGTCTCGAACTCACAACAATCCTCCTGCCTCCACCTCCCGAGTGCTGGGATTACAGGCATGCGCCACCATGCCCGGCTTCTTTATCTTTTTTGAATAGTATCCTCGCTCACCACAATACGAAATTAAAAGTCACATTCCCTACACCCCCTTCCTTTATCTCCCTATTCCTTCCCATCATCAAATGCTATAAACTTTTTAATACTTTTTTAAGTTTGTGCTCTTCCTTCTTTTTATGTGTATTACTGATGCTTTAGTTCATTTTTTGACTAGAGAATAGGAGTAAGTAGTCTATTTGACTAATTAATCTGCTTCTGAATTTTTTGTTTTATCTCTCCTGAATAATTTCACCCTCAACAAAAATCTAGTTATGCTACCAACTAATTAAAAAAGCTTGCACATCACTTCATTTTATTTTATATAAAATCCTAATTTGTTTGTCATACAAACCCTTCATTTTTGCCATCTAATTAGACCTCCAGTTTCATCTCTTACTACTCTTACTCTTGTGTCTTTTGTTGCAGCTCATGTAACTACTATTACACTGTGCTTCTTCAGGTTTCCTTGCCTGTATTCATGTGCTATCTTTTGGACAATGATTTTTATCTCACCCATCCACTTCAACATAGTTCTCCTGAAAGTTCTAAGTAAGATGTTACTCATCAGTTCATTCTGGCCGTCCTCTACTTGAATAAATTTGTCCTTCCTTTGTTAATGGTACAATCAATTTTTATGATACATAAGATTTCTTTACTTTGAGTGCCCACCTACTCTGAGGATTATGAAGACCTTATTTGTTTTTGTTTTGACCTTGGACTCTATCCCAAACCATTAAACATTCATGCCCTAAGTCTGTTGCAGTCATAAAGACCATGGGTTCTGGAAAGTCTCAGACATTACTGGATTGAAGTAAGGGCTCTACAACTAAAGGGAATGTAATATATTTTGTGTGCAGGAAATGTTAAAAAGAAAGGAACACTGGCAGTGGGAAGTCTGAATGTTTATTTTATACTGCTTGGCCAGGTTAAACAGTACCTTAAACCTGTGAGAAATCTTATCTGGGGGAGAAATTGTTAGCCTTTACTAAATGCTGCATAGGTAGGCAAAGATGATTAAGATAGGGACTCTGGCTTCAATAAAATTTACAGTGGATAGGAAAGATGGATACATAAATACAGTGTCATCTAGAGATATGTAATTGAAGTAATTACGAAGTATGGTAGTCTCTAATGAGAATCTTCCTTTGATAGATGGGCCTTAAGTTGAAAATAACGCTTCAACAAAATTTTAAAGTAGGAGTTTGAATTCTATCGGTAGATAAGATGGTAAGTCCTTTTTAAGATAAAAAAACAGCATGTGCAAAGATGTGTGGTAAAACAGCAAGACTAGCGAAACCATTGTTTACAAGACCTCTTGCTTATTTTAAAATCCCAAAGAAACTCCCATGGAAACACCACAAAGAACTCTCAATTTGAATTTTTAAATATGTTCTTTGGATATAGTCTCTACCAATGTATTCATTGTTCCTTTTAATTCAAATATAATATATGAACTTTGGAGAGAAGAATTCAAGTTCAAATTCCAAAATATTCAGTCTGTAAGGCATCATTTTAACATACTGACTGTACTTGCCTCCCGTCAAAGGAAAAGTGTATCTACATAAAGCTGTTGGTGGTGACTTGGTGCATAAGAGGGTTTCACTGGGACTCAAGAAATGTTAACATTTCTTTATTTCCCTCCCTTAGCTTGTTTAATAAATTATTAAGTGTTTACTGTTTATTAGGGGCTTGAAGTTCAAATTTGAGTGACATAGAACCTCTGCCTTTGAAGAATTTATAATTTAGTAATGGTGTAAACCTATAGCTATGATAAAATCAGTAATTTTTACTGCAGCATAATGAATGCTTTTATGAAGAGTTTTATGAAAAAATAAGGATTGTGAGAAGTCCTATTAAGAAAGACTTTTTGACCTGAGCAATCCGGAGCAGTTCAGTGATTCAGGGTCAAAGGGTAAAGAGGGATAATGGTTTCCAGGTAGCTAGAAGAGCACAGGGAAAGCAGAGTTAAGTTAACAAGACATGTTCAGCAAAGTAAAAATGACAAGAGAATCTCTAAAAAAAGAAGATGGAAGTGGAAAGCAGCAGCCAGTTACTGAGGAATATGCAGGAGGAATTTTCTGAGGTTGAAAAGTTCCTCATGGATCCTACAGTTAGTTTCACTCCCTTAGGAAAAGAAGAGTGAACAAATCTCCCAGGGTAGGTATAAAAGAAACCTCTCTGAAAAATCACTGTGTCTCAGTCTCAGATGGCGAGAGCTCGGATCATACGCATAAAGTTTTGCCTAGTCTAAGAATATGCTGTGGTTGCTTACACAGTGAGGCAGTGGGGAGTTTAAGAATTTTATTAGTAATACTACCATATATGACTGGTAGTGCCAGTAGCAGGAATGAAATTAACCACATTGTGAGAAATAGTATTAAAAAGAAAAACAGCAAGTTCCAAGTTCTATCCATCTGTTGACACTTCTTTACTGTGGTTACTGTTTTAAGTTTCTGGTAAAATGTGATAGACTGATTACAGTGGCTTGATTATAGATAGAGGTGTCAATCCATGTATTCTTTGGTTCTTAGCAGCTCATTGGCTTATACATAGAAATTTGACAGTACCATATCTTTATATTTAGATATGTTGACTTTGGGGATGTCACCAGAACTCATCCATTGTTTTACCTCCCTTTTCAACCAAGGGAGGAACTGGGTAGGAGATAAATATAGGATAATCATTGTGCTCTGGTTTTATATTCTAGCTGTGTATGTTTTTTTTTTTTTTTTTTCTTTTTCCTCCCTCACTTTCTTTCTGTCTTTCTTCCTTTTTTTTTCTTTTTTTCAGACAAGGTCTCCTAGTGTGGGCTGGCCTTGAACTCACTTATGTAGTCCAGGCTGTTCTCAATCTCACAGCAGTCCTCCTGCCTCACTGGGATTACAGAGTGTGCCACCACACCTAGGGTGGGCTATATTTATTTCTAACTTAGCGGTAACTGCAAAGAGGATATTTTAATTTTTATTTCTCCATCCATCTGTTGACTCATAGTGAAGATTCACTTTGGCACATCTCTCCCCTCTTTTTCTGACACGTGGATTTGCCAAGTTGCTGTTTCCCAAGCTCATCTCAACCTTAACAGGCCTTCTGCTTTAGCCATCCAGAAGGCTGGCATTATAAGGTGTGCACCATCACAGCCATTGTCAGTCTCTTTCCAGTAAGAAAGATGAATCTATAGATGAAAATTTTTAGGATTTACTCTATCCCTTACACTGTAGGATTTTTGTTGTTTTTCTTATTTTTTGTGGAGAAGCCAGAGAGACTCCCTTTTTTTAATGAGATAATATTTAGTAGCATGAACTTTAAAAGTATACATTTCATTATTTTCTAGTATATTCACAATGTTATCGAACTACTGAGTATCTTATCACAGACTGTTTCTGTAACTTTAAGAAGAAAGCATACTTCTGTTAGTAATGTCTATGTTATACAGTTAACAGTTTTTAATGCACTGTATTCATAATGTTGCAGAGCTACCAAGAGAGTGTTAATCAGTCTTATTACCTTAGACGAGATCGGGCGCATTCAGGGTGGTATGGCCGTAGACTACCTTAGAAAGTCTACACCTGCTAGTAGTAACTTCTAAGCTCTGACAACTTGTAATGTACTTTTCTGACTGTATTTGCTTATTGAAGACATTTCACATAAATGGAATCATACAAGATGTGATGTTTTCTGTCTGACTTCTTTGACTCAGCCCATTTTATAGCTGTGTTAGTGGACATCAGTATTTAAATTGCTTTTAGTGGATAAATAATTTTTGTTTATGCATTCATTAGTATTCAGTAGATGTTTTTGGTTCCTTTCACTTTTGTTATGGACAATTAAGTTTTTATGCAAGTCTTTTTGTGTAAACATAAATTTTTATTTTTGTTGAATATACAGTATACCTAAGAGTAGAATTCCTAGATTATATGATAACTCTTTTCACTAATGAGGAACTTAAGAGTTTTTTGAAGTGGCTGCACAATTTACTATTCCCATCAGCAGAAAAATCTTGTTATTCATAACCTTAGTAGCATTTATTATTATATATCTTTTATTATAGCAAACTTACAAAGTGTAAAGTGGTATCTTTGGGTGTAGTTTTTTTTTTCTGTATATTGATGTTACAAATATTTTTGTGTTCTTTTTAGCCATTAACACATATGTTGTCTATTTAAGTCCTGTATTTTTAATAATATATCTTTGTATTGTTAATTCTAAGAGTTTTTGATATATTTTGGATATATGTTTGAAGTATTTTTCTCTGTGTGGTGTGGTTTTACTTGGTTTTGGACTTGGAAGCATTCAAATTGAATAATTTAGTTATTTTTTTTTTTCTTACTTTAACATTGGGTATCACCTCCTAACCCATGGTCATGAAGATTTATGCCTCTGTATCTATGAGTTACATTGTAGCTCTGATGTTTAATTTGAACCTAGTTTATTTTTTATGTATAGTGTAAGTTTAGAGTCCATTCCTTTGTGCATCCAATTTCTTCAGTACCATTTGAAGAGACTGCTTTTTACCCCTGTGAATCATTTGCCACTCTCACCAAAACTACTGAGTATAGATGTATATTTTAGATATTCAATTCTATTGTATCACTTTATATCTTTTGTTATGTGGGTACCACACTTTTGATTACTGAAAATTGAACCAATTCTGAAGTCAGGAAATATGAGTCCTCCAACTTTGTTTTTTTTCAGATTTCGTTTTTCTAAGATCGTTTTGACTGTTTAGGGTTCTTTATGGTTCTACATACATTTTAAGGTCAGTTGGTCAAATTTATAGGTGGGGAACGTGACTAAGACTAGGCTATTGAAATTTTGAAAGGGATTGCATTGAACCTGTAGATCATTTGGGGGTTACTGTTATAATAATTTCCCATCCATGAATGAAAGTTATCTTTCTATATTCTTTAATTTCTTTAAGCAATCCTTTTAGTAACCAAATCATGAAATTCTTCGTTAAATTTATTCTTAAGTATTCTATTTCTTCTGATGCTATTATATGTGGAATTGTTACTTTGTTTTGTCCATTGCTAGTACAGTAAACTGTGAAATAAGACATTTGGTAGAGTGCCATCTTAAGACTTTGTTTGTGTGAGACAGGGTCTACCTAATTAGCTAGGTTGCCCAGGATAGGTTCAAATTTGCAGTTCTGCCTCAGCCTCTTAGAGAGCTGGAATTAGACATGGTCCTTTATGATCAACCAACTAAGCTCTAAAATAATTTAAGTGGAATCTTGAAGTTTTTGTATATAGAGAAGATCATGTCATATGCAAAATGTCAGTGATTTTTTTTTTGCTATTTAGTATAGGGTCTACAGACTCTCACTATACAAATTGGACTCATAGTGATTCTCCTGTTTTTAGCCTCCCGAGTGCTGGGATTATAGATCTGCCAAGAGGCCTAGTTTCAGTTAAGATTTCAGCATACCCTCAGGGGCTAGGCTGGCATGGTGCCCTTGGAGGAGGGGCTGGCATGGCACCCAGGGGATTGAACCCCAGCCTCTGTGTTCTGCCTTAGTCCACTGAGCTATCTGGCTGTCCCTATTTCTTTTCTAATCTAGATGTCCCCCCGATCCCTTTTTTTCTATGAACGTGCCCGGTTAACACATATAATACACAAAGCATATAAATTTTTTACTGCCTTACCTTAAGCATGATTTTAGTGTGTTTTTTTTTGTTTTGTTTTGTTTTGTTTTGTTTTCTTTTTGTAGATGCTGAGGTATTGAGGAAATTTCCTTGTGAGAGTTGTTTTGCTGTCAGTATGTCTATATGAGAACAGGGTTTTACTCTGCAGTTTAGTTTGGCCTTGAGCTCATTTTGTAGCCCATCGTGGCCTCAAACTCATAGCAATCCTCCTTTCTCAGCCTCTAGAGTGCTAGGATTACAGGCCTGCAGTACCACGCCAGCACAGAATGTACTGTGTGTTGTCATGCCTTTTTTTCTGTATTTGTTGAGATGGTTATATGTTGTTTTTTATTTTCTATTGTTTTATTAACTTATTCTATTGATTTTCATACATTGATTTAAGCTTAAATTCATAAGGTAAATCCGACTTGTATATCATGTATAATCCTGTTAAACGCTTGGAATTTTCTAGCTTTTTTTGTTTTTGAGGTTGTTCAATTTACATTATTTTTTATTGGTTTTTGTTTTTGGTGACAGGGTCTCATTATATATTGCAGGCCAGTCTTGAACTCTATTATGTAGCCTGTTCTGGCCTCAAACTCATTACAATCCTTTTATCTCAGTCTCTTGAATGCTGAGATTACAGGCATGTACTGCCATGCCTGACTTCAGTTTATACTTTAGAGTTATTCCTCAGTAGTTTTCTTATTACTACTCTGGCCATTGTGTCAAGTTACACAAATCATAATCATTCTGAGAGTGTTCCTTCTCTGATTTTTGGAAGAGCTGGAGAAGGACTGGCATTGATTTTTACTTGAGTGTTTGGTAGAAGTCAACAGGAAAGATATGTGACTGCATTTATAGAAATTGTTTTCTTACTCATTTACTTGTTAGAAGTATGTTCATTTTTTTTAACTTTTTCAACACTTTTAATTGTTGGTGTGCTTTTAGGAATTGTTCATGTAATATATGGTATATATTTTCATACAATTGTTTGTATTCTATTAATTCTTTTTTTCTTTCAAAATCCCTGCTTTCACTCTTGAAATTAATGATGAATCCTGTTTTAATTGGACAGTTTGTCCAGAGTTTCTGGATCATATCAGACAGCAGACTTGCAGTTTTGTTTATTATTCTCTTTGGTTCTATTTTTAAATTTCTTACCATTAATCTTTGTTATTTTCTTTTTGCTTTGGGGTTTAATTCACATCTTTTTCTTAAGGTGGGAAAGATTATGTAATTGACTTTATTTTATTTTAATCATAAGAACATTTACAGCTGCATAGATTTCCTTCTTAGCACTGCTTTTTATAAAGTTGAAGAGTTTATCCTTTTTTTCATTATTTTGTAGTGTGTGTGTAAATTAGAATTATGTTTATTGAATGCATAATCAAAATGACCTATAACCTGTTAGGACTTTGTGTGACATAGTTAAATTATTATTTTATTTCTTTAGTTTTTGAAGTGCTATTTAAAGTCTCAGTGCATTCTTTTGATAATATATATGTTATAATTCTCTAGGAATTCAACTTTGTGTTTACGTTTACTGCCATGACATGCTTCCTAATGTTCTGTTTAGTAAATACATTTGATTTACATTTCATTTTTCATGTGTATAGTTTTTATTTATGCTTTTGTTCTTTCTTCTATACCTTATAATTGTCTTCCAATTTATAGTTTGCTCTTTTGTGTCCTGACTCTTTATATCTGCTTTTTTTTTTTTTTTTTTTTTTTTTTTTTTTTTTTTTTTTTTTTTTTTTTTTTTTTTTTTTTTTTTTTTTTTTTTTTTTTTTTTTTTTTTTTTTTTTTTTTTTTTTTTTTTTTTTTTTTTTTTTTTTTTTTTTTTTTTTTTTTTTTTTTTTTTTTTTTTTTTTTTTTTTTGTATTTTAGGACAGGGTGTATAGGGTCTCACTGCATAGATGGTACTCATAGTGATCCTTCTGTTCACAGCCTCCCAAAAGCTGGGATTATAGGCTTATGCCACCATGCCCAGTCTCTATCACTAGCTCATCACATCCTGGAGGCAGGGCTGGCATTGCAGGCCTGGGGATCAATCCTGCAGCCCCTGTGTCTGCCTACATAGGCACTTTAATCCACTAAGCTATTTGGCTGACCCTTATATCTGCTTATGTAGATGCTTTCTCATTAATTTTCAGCTGCAGCCTTCTATCTTAAAATTTAAGCATTCAAAGCCATTGAATGGGAGTTTTGTATATTCCTTAAGCTGTGATATGTAGAGATTTTTACTAATTTGTGATAGATATATTCTACTTTTTAATGTGATTTCTTCATTGACTTCTGAGTTCTCTAGGACAGTTGTTTTTTCTTTTTTCTATTTTGATTTGCTTTGTTTTCTTTCTCATTTTTGGCTCAAGTCTGTGAAACTATCTTTTATTGGCACTGTCTTTAATATAGACTATGGGCCATGTAGTTATAGAATGTGGTCTGTTTGAAAGCCTGGTCACAAAATTAGTAGAAGTATTATAATTCTTTCACTCTTATACTGTAAAATTTAAATTAATTTTTCCACCTTTAAAATCAATTTCCTAACACATATATATATGATAAACAATGAAATTTCTAAGGAAGAACTATATGGTAAACCTTGCATTTTATCAGTTATCATATATGTATGCTTAGGACTTTATATTTTAATGAAATATAATTTTATTGTCTTTTCTTAAATCTTATATTTTAACAAAAGCATACATAAATATTGACAAAATCAGATCAAAGTTAAAAACTCTTGCTGAGTTGTTTCATGTGCAATCTAATTTTCTTGTGTAGGTTTAATAATTTTTAACCTTCATGCTGTATGACTTAGTGTGGGTTAGAACCTTTTCTTTTGACGTTTTGCTTATATTTCCTCCTTGCACTATATTTATATTTACATAGCTTTTAAACTCTTGATGCAGTATTTTCCCTGGTACTATTTCTTGGATACTCACAGAAACCCTGTATTTAGGTAGTGTCTGTATTTTTCAGACAATGAAATCAGCAATAAAATGTTAAATTTAATTGTTCAATATCTTTTAGACCAGTAAGTAAGAATAGTCATAATTCAAGTCTGTTCAACTCCCACACTGCCAGTTGTGTGTTTATGTTAAATATTTTTGAGTGGATCTTTTTTAGTATTTGGAATAGCATTAAGAAACAAGTTTAGACTGTGGGTTATTTAAGAAGTTCCAATATGTGAATATTTATTTTGCCTTTTCAGATTGTTTTTATTACATTGTGAATGTATAAGAAAAAGGTTTTCTGTGGTCATATTATGTTTTCTACTTAATATTTTGTCATTCCTCTTTAGTTTTGTTGCTTCCTTAAAAGTAGTTGAGGAAAGAATTATCAAAAGTTATGATTCTATCTCTCCACATATTTTTTCACTATTACTACTAAAAAGGTCTGAAATAGTATGTGAAATTTTCTCTCAAATAGATTTCATTATTTATTTCTGTCTAACTTGAAGGATTTATTGACAGAATGCATAAACAAGAAGTATGTTTAAATTATTAGTTTAGACACTGCCAGGATGCATTTTGTTGCATGTATTAAACATAGTGTTCCAGAAGAACATAGTGGCCTTATATGGGTTTAGTTGTGACTTCTTGCAGCTATTTCAGTTCTAAATTATTCACTAAAGCACACTGAAAGTGATTTATGACCTATGCTCTGGTGGGTGCCTCAGTGGGTAGATGAATGAGTCAAGAGTGAGTAAATAAGTTGAATGTGTGTGTGTGTGTGTGTGTGTGTGTGTGTGTATTTCTTCACAATATGTAGTTTTCTTGTGAATATATCTCTTTTAGATGTTGATGTTGGTGTCAACAAGAGGGAAGATATGCAGATAAAGAACCTTGGCAAAAATGTCTTATAAATCATTCATTCATTGCGGTAGCATTTGTTTCTATAAAAAGTTATTATTCGAGGCCGGGGAGATGGCTCAATGGAATAAGCGCTTCCCTGATAAGCATTATGGTCTGAGTTCAATTCCCAGTTCTGCCAAAAAAAACCCAAAAAATAGTTATGATTCTGCTTTCTATATTTTGCATATGTTTATCCTACTGTTTTAAAATTACTTAAGTTGTCAGTGGGTTTTTAAATATGAAAATATTTTCTCATGCATGAAAGCTGGTTCTGCCAGTTGAAGAAAAATATAGTTTACTTCTTGGTTTCCATATGTACAATAAATATATACATTTAACCTTGGAGTGTCCAATAAACAATTTTCTTCCCTTTTAGTGTGTTAGTATTCAATTTGTACGTACTAAGGCAATTCAACCTTATGTATTAGGTTAACATTGAGTTATGTAAATATACTTGTATAATTAAAATGTTAACAAATAGTCTGAATCTGAAGACATTTAAAATTTCTTTTCACTCACAAATACCAAAAGAATTCCTTCCAAATCCTTAAAGGATTTCTCTTGTGCAGACCAGGCAGTATCTTGGTTCTCAGCCACTAGTGAGATGCTTCATGGTCTTTGAAAGTCTCAGAAGCATGATACTGTGCCTTAAAAATGTCACACCATAAAGACACATTTTTAAAATCTTTCAATTGTACAGTTGGTTGAAAACCAAATTTTATCCATCTTATGAATTCTTATTATACCAAGAGTTGATTTTGTTTGTGTGGATTCATGTTATACACATTTGCAATCTGGTTGAGAGTTTAATTGAGCTTATTATTTTAGGGCATAATTGAGTTATGGATTTCTCTGAATTATTCCAAAATACATAGAACATATTTAACAAAGAAGATACATCTGTATTTTCTTTTTATTAGCTCTAATTCTGTTCTACCATCAAATAGAAGATTTTACCAAGGAAATAGTAAAACATTACTTCTAATTTTCCATTTTTAGTAACTAAAAAGGTGTGGTGATTTTGTTCTATGAAAAATTTTTGTCATTATTCCTTAAATGTCTTACCTTAGTCACATCCTTATGTATCCTTTCTACCCATTCTTCACAGTTAAAGATGGTTGTGCTATTGCTTTAAATCTTGTCATTATACTATTTATTCATTAGATAACCAAAAAACTCCATATATGGTATGTTTCCATAAAGATTGTTCAAAAGTCAAATGGGAGTAACTCTGATGCTGATAGTCTTTTATATTTCTGTTTTATAACCTTTTTTCATTGCAAAAAGGTTTCTCAATTGCAGAGTGACTCAGGTTTTGACATATCTTTTGAAGCTTAATGTTGTTGAGACAGTTAAAAATCTAACACAAAAATAATTTTCCTAATCTTTAGAGTTCTGAAACTATTTATGATTCAAAATAATTTCCACTTAGGATATTATCCTTTACAAAAAGTATTCTTCCCCTGTTTCATTACCCTGCTTAGTTGATATACTCAGATGATCAATTACATTGATTTTTTAAAAATCTTTTTATGTTCACTGTGGCAATTCTTGGTGGTATATAGAATTGGAAAATGATAATAAAGATTTAAGTCTACTTCAGTTTTCTGTGTGAATATATCAGGTTTTTTTTTTTTGTTCCTTCATAATAGAAAACATACTTGTATATTTTTCTTACTCAAGAAAAAGGAGAAATTTATGCTAATTTATTTATTTTTTATTTATTTATTTATTTTTTTGGCAGAACTAGGGATTGAACTCAGGCCCTTGTGCTTCCCAGGGAAGCGCTTATTCCACTGAGCCCATCTCCCTGGCCCCAATTTATGCTAATTTACAATATATCCATGTCATTGTAAATTGTTAGATAATAGTACTTTATATATAATAATCATTTCATCATTGCATAAATGTTGGGCCATAGGTTGTTTCTAATTTTTATTATTATATCGCAATATTGATTTTTTTTGTATTATCCTTTGTTGACATCTCTTCTAAAGATAAAAGTCACTGAAGCATGGTACTGTGCTTTTTTTAAATGTAGTTAGTACAAGGTCTGTAGGATCTCACTGCACAGATAGGGCTTATAGTGACCCTCCTGTTTTTCAGCCTCCCAAGCACTGGAATTACAGGCATGCACCACTACACCCAGTCTCATTCACTCTCAACGTGTTCCAGGGGCAGGGCTGGCATGAATGCCAGGGATTGAACCCCAGTCTCTGCACCTGCCTGAGCAGGCACTTTAATCCACTGAACTATCTGGACAGCACTAAAAATGTAGATTCTTGAAAGGAAACATTTAATCAATGTCTATGAAAGTTTTCTTAGCTCTTGATTTACGTCATTAACTGTCTTAAAAAGTGAAACTGATTTATGCACCTTAGCTGGCTAAACATCACATGTTCAGATTGTATATTTAAATCTTTGGATTTTTTTCCTCTTTAAATATCTTTAAGGAGCCGGGGAGATGGCTCAGTGGAATAAGGTGCTTCTCTGGCAAGCAAAAGGGCCTGAGTTCAATCCCCGGTTCCACACACAAAAAAAAATAATAATAAATAAATAAATATCTTTAAAAGTTATTTTTTTGAGTTTAAGTTTTTTTATTTTGGCCATTTGTTTCAATAAAATATCAACTCATGTACTTTGTTCTTTACATTTGTTGACAGCTTAATTTTTAAGTTATAAATCTTTGCGTATATTATAAAATGTCCATATTATTATGTCAGCTAAAACTTTTCCATTTTTTGTATATTAAATTGAAATAAATAACATCAGATAATTGTTCAATTTTTTATTCTCATGATCTTAATGAATAAATTTATTTAAAATCATTTATAATTTTAGGTTTTTCTGTTCAGAGAAATTTTCTAAGATACTAAAATTTGGAGTAATCCCTAGAGTCTTGCCAGGGAGATAGCTCAGTATAATAAGTGCTTGCCTGGCAAGCACAAGGTCCTCATTTTAATCCCTGGTACCACCAAAAAGAGGAAGAAAAAAAACAAGACTAAAAAAAACCTAGAGTCTTAATTTATAAAAAGCAACTTCATGATTCCTGTTTCCAAGTAGTTATAGTCTGTATTTAGAATGTGTATGCTTTTTTTTTTTTTTTTTTTTTTTTTTTTTTTTTTTTTTTTTTTTTTTTTTTTTTTTTTTTTTTTTTGTCTTTTTGACACAGGGTCTCACTATGCAGTTCAGGCTGGCCTTAAGCTCATTTTGTAGCTCAGGCTGGTCTCGAACTCACTACAATCCTCCTGCCTCAGCTTCCTGAGTGCTGGGATCACAGGCATGCGCCACCACGCCCGGCTCTGTATGCTTTCTAATCCTTAAATCTTAAGACTAATCGTAGAAATGTTAATTCACTTAAAATGCTTTTAAAATATATATAATTTTATATATTGCATTTGATCATTTAAACATGCTAGGATTCAGGCTCAGTGTAATAGAAAAATATTTGCTTAAGTTGTTTTTAACTTCTAGCAATGTTTGGCTTTGCAGTTACATGATTAGTCACCAGTGATTAAATATGTAATTTAAACTTTAAGAATATTTAATAACAAGTAGTATTTTAATTTCAAATTATTCATAAGTTTGTCAACTTTTTTATGATTGGCTGTTATTTTTCTTTGTTCTACTGACATACTCTGAGAAATATTTCTTAACTTTACTACTGTGTTTTTAATTCACAGATTAGAATAAAAGTAAACTCTAAGAAATTTCATAGATACATATATGTTATTAAATTTATATTATTAAGTATATTGTTATATTTATCTTTTTTTTTTAATCTTTTATTTATTTGGTACCAGGTTTCTCTATGCAGCTTGGACTCGTTGTGATCCTCTTGTGTCGGTCTCCCAATTGCTGGGTTTGCAGGCATGTACCACCACTCCTGGTTTTCAGTGGAAGGCCTGGCCCAAGAGTTCCAGGGCTGGCATGGCATGCAATAGTGGGAATCAAACCCAGGTCCTTGTGCTTGCCAGGCAGGCACTTAGATCAGCAAGGTATCTCCTTAACCCTGTATTATATTTTTAAAATGTGTTTTTCAGTAGACATTCACAAAATTCTTGGGGTACATGCCTCAGTCTTAGAAGATTTAGTCTCTCTGCTTTAATATTCTTATCAAAAAATAATACTATCTGTTTTTAATAAAAATAACTACAAATGTTTTTACATTTGTAAGTAGATGTTACTTTTAGAATTTTTTTTGGATGACAGAATGGTTGAATACCAATTTTACTTCTTCAAAATTTAACTTAAATAAAAAAAACTTATTTTCTAAGAACTTAGAACATTTTTTCCTGAAATTTTACAATTTTTATTTATTTGCATTTTCTGTTTAAGCTTGAGGTAGGCTTTTTGAATGTATGCCTTCAAAAATCTATAAAATAGTTGTTGCTTTTGTGTTTACCAATATCTCAGTTCTTTGATCTGCAGGTCGTATCCAAAATGCTTCTGAGCCATAGTATTGAGAATCCCATTTCTGAGCGACATTTCTGTTTCTTATTTGTAGCACAATATTTAGATGCCTGTGTTGACTGTTCTAATAACAAGTATCCTAGCAACAACAAGTAATAATCATTTCCTACCAATGCCAACATCGTTGCTGAGACTGAAGATTGGATTATCTGCCCAATACTGCCAGTCTTCTTTTTCTATGGGTCTGATGGAGTGATAGCCCTTTTATACTCATCAAGTTCTGGTTCTTACTGAAACATCTTAACTCTCTGGGAATCTTGTCACTTTCACCACTAGCGTTCTGCTGCCACCACTGCTCGAAGCTTCCTCTCATGCTGTTCCTCCTATCATATGAAATCATTGAAAAATTGGTGCTGGGTTCAGCCTACATTCTTCAGGACTTCCTGCATTCTCTTGTTTTGCGCTTAGTACCTTTCTCTAAAGGAAGCCAATTCTCCCAACATTCCAGTGCACTTATTTCTCTTTGGGACCATCAAACACCATTCAGAGCTAGTGTTCTTAGCTCTGAATTCATCCTCCTTTTACCCACTGACAAATTAAAGCAGCAATATCTCTGAGAAAAATCATCTAAAAAATAATTTGGAAGCTTTATATTGATTTCCCCCCTTTGTTTCTTTTCTTTTCCTTGTTTCTTCCTATTTCTTTAGTAATATATATTATATGAAAGATTCTAAAATTGGCAATTCTTTTTATATGTATTAGTGCATTATTATATTAATATATCTTTGGAAACATACCCAGGGGCTGAAATTAAATATTTTAATCACTTCTTGTTACCTGGAATTATGATACCCATTGTCTTCCTCTGTTGAGTTTCAAAACTTAGTAGGTAGGTAAGAAACTCTCTGCTTTGGAATCTACAGAGATAGGAGTTGTGTGGCCAGTTATCTCAAGAGAATAAATTCAGAGAGTTTCCAAAAAAAAAAGATTAGGGATTGCATAGCTGCCAGCTTCATTCCCATTTTGACACAAGCCCCACCTCGTTGGGATGGTAATAGTTTCTGTCTTCTGTAGCATGCATACCTGAGTGATGAGGCTCTCTTATATTGAAATGGTCTAGTATTTTCCAGCATTTTTAAGATAGGAGAGGGAAGAAGGTGGTGTTGGAATGATTCTAAGATTAGTGGAGGCTGTATCAGTAGTCTGTGAACCACATGTTCTACCATCATTTGAAGAGAGCAAATCATTAGTTTTTGACACATTTCGGTGGTTTTCCTGGTTTGTGAACATTTTCTCTCCTGTGGTAGAATCCAGACTCTTTTCATCTCAGAGTATCAGGTTAGAGACAGTATCATGAGCAACGGAAGTCATCATTTCAGCAACAATAAAAATGTGGAAGTAATCGAAAAAATAATTGGAATATCACAGTATGTAGATAGTATGGACTGCCTTATCATAGAGAGAAAATATATATTGCTTCATAATTGAATGTGCAAAAGGTAATGATTGTGTATAATGTATGTCATACATGGGATAGAAAGTAAAGAATAGGAACAGCAGAGCACAAAATGCTAAATTTGGATATTTTTAATAGAAAACATTGCAAATCTAAACCTTGTGTGAGCTTTTTTAAGATTATCAAGATTGTCTTTATGTTTACTGCATGAAATATAAAGCAAAGTTAACTGATGCTATGAGTTAAATTAGACAACCATCCTTTTTGTGTGTTTCAAAATTAAACTTAGGTTGTTAAGGCTTTGGAAGGAATGTGCAATGTTATTTAACTAGATATATTTGTAGAAATATATCAATTTTAAGTATGATTGTGTGAATAAATATTTTATATTTACCTCATGATGAAGTTTCATATCTTACTATATCCTCACTTTCATATTCAGTATTTCTTTCAGAAAATATTAGTTTTCTTTGCTCTAGTAAATATGTTTTTCTTACTCCAGGCTTGTGTTCAAGCTTTTCTTAAATGTGAAACACATTTCACTATCTGTGATTGCTTTTAAGATTTTGCTTAGATACCCTGTCAGACATCCTGTTCTCCTTCGGTTTCTTATGGCACATATCCACTTTTGTATTCTCTCATGGTATTAGAATTTTGGGGAATATCTAGTACCAAGCATCAAATGTGAGACATAGAAGCTTTAAACTATAGTTGAACTGAAAATAGATTTAACAGTAACTGTATCCAGGTTAATACTGAGAAACACTAACTGATATGTGACTCTATAACCATAACTGCAAAGAAATGCAAAACATTCATTTTCTAAATATTCAGAGCATTTATGGACCACTTGCTCTAAACCATTTCATATGTTAGATAATAAACTGTTTGAGATTTGACTGCATGTACATCAAAGAAGTGTTTTGAACAATTAAGAACCAGTCAATAATGAATGACAAAAGTACCTAAGGAATTTTTATTACCTTTTTTTTACAGATCATTATTAGGCACAGAGTGAGAAAATTTTCACCATTTTAATAAATTTTATTTCATTTGGCAAGCCATAAAATTTTAAGGTTTTTATGGCGGAACCAGGGATTGAACTCGGGCACTGAGCTTGCCAGGGAAGCACTTATTCCACTGAGCCATCTCCCTGGCGCAAAGACATAACATTTTAAGTTTTGACTTTCAATTCTAAGCCTCAAGATAAGTCTCTATTATAGATTCATTCTAAAAGACTTGTGTCATAAGTACATAGAAGTTAAGATTTCTGTCTGTTTGTCTACAAAGTAAAACAGTGAGTTTAGATTCTGTTTTTAATTAGTTGTCATTTGGAATTAAATAGTAACAGTGTTGTTCAGGGTAACAAGAAAATTTTGTTCAGTTGTTTTATTTCTTATTGCTCTATACATCTATTTGCTTCCCCACCCCAGAACCCCATGCTGATCTTAAAAAATCTCATGATTAAATCTCTCATCTGTGCTATTACAAAGTATGTTATCCTGTTTGGCAAAGTTTTAACCAATATGTTACCCTCTGTGGGCAAAGGTTTAACCATACCTTTCTCCTTTTTGCATGAGAAGTTAATTTTCTGTTAATTCTTTAGTTCTTTTTGCTTGGTGGTTGGTTAGGGTAATACATCAGCTGTTTCTAGTCAAGATTGCCTGTTGTAGAAATGACCCCTAATTGTTAAAGTTCACCTGAAAATTTAAAGACCTACAGATACTTCTCAGGAAGCCTTGACTTTGGGGCTTCTGTGTATGTAGTGACACAGAATAGATATATCCCTTGTGTATGGAATTATTACAAGAGACAGAGGCTTCAGAGAGGCATGAAGTTGGTTCTTTCACCTACTTATTTGACTTTCATCTTGCAAGTAAGTCATGGTCTGGGAGGCCAGAAGAAAAGCTCCTCAGTGGCTGTTATGAACCAGTACAAGGACTAATGTGGGGATTCAGATGCGCAGATGCAGGTATCTGAACAGTAGTCTACTGACAAGCTTTAATTCTTGTCCTGTAATATTCCTGAGTATTAGATTGATTCCTAAGATGGTGTATAGTTGTCCTGTGAATTTGTATATCTTGAACCTAAAAAAAACTCTCAGTAAGTCATTGAGTTTTTCGCCACTCTTTGTTTCCTATATTTTATTAAGATAATATATTGAAAAAATATTAGCAGAGATTTGGATATGTTATTTCACAATGGATCTCATTTTAATTATAGTACCTGTATCTTCTGAACATTAAGGTTTTTCCACACTGTTATACAAGGAATACAGTACTTCCAACATGTAATTTTTGTTATAGTAAGTATTTTGTGATAGTGCAGTATTTGTTAACTTAGTTAATTTTTACCCTGCTCATGGATAGGTTCTTCTTTTCCTGTTTCTATGTTTTAGAAACCATCTTATTAACTAAAGAGGTAACTGGTAGTAGTTGTAACTTTTTAGCACTTTGTGTGTATAGTACCTAACTTTTTTACTATAGTGTTCTCTGAATCGTGTTGTAAATTTTTAATCTAATTTTATAAGATTTCTTCCAAGATTTAATCTTTTAAGATCATGTAAAGCAAACTGTTTACTTCCTAATTAAAACGTTTTTTGTTTTATTTATTTTTCTTCTTCCTTTTTTTAGACAGCCTCACTATGTATTTCAGACTGGCTTTGAATTCACTGTGTCGTCTAGACAGGCCTAGACCTAATTAAAAGTTTAGGTGATATGTTGTAATCAATTGATAGGAGAAAAATAGCTTAGAATTTTAAAGAATTGAAAACCACATAGAACAAATTCAAACTTTTCAAGTAATGCAGGGTTTCATTCATTTTAGTTTTTTGTTACTAGAACAGTGTATTATTGAAGTACATGGATAGATGAGAAAAAAGTTTCAAATTTTGTACTTCTACTTTTTTAGAGCTACTCACTGTTAGCACATCTATTACATTCTAGAAGTTTTGTTATTTTGTGTGGATATAAATAGAAAGGAGAACAAAAAGAAGTGAGAGATACTAGATTTTTGTAGATATTTCTGTATTTCTTTTTAAATATGATCAATTGTGCATAATGACAAACCATTCTTCTTGATACATTATGAGTATATTTTTCTTCTCAATAGTTGTATCAATCTAATTTTATTTATTTAGCTTTGTGAGAGTGTTATTGTATAATTCATTCTGATCTTGAACTCAAAACAGTCCTCCTGCTTAACAGCCTTATCCCTTAAGGTAGAAATCTGTGTCTGTGTAGACAGAGGTCTTCAAGAGTTTCATATACTTGCCCTTTCATTTTACATAGTATTTTTATTATTTAATGAATGTACATGTTGGTGATTTATAATATACCTATCATATATAGGACAGGCACTATTTCTCATTTTTTTTGTTAAAAAATGTTGTTAAAACTTAAAACATTATGAGAACTCTTATAAGTATAACTTAAAAATACTCAAACAAAAGTGACCTTTTTGATTTTATTGTCATAGAGCCCTGCTTCTTTTATACAAAAACTTGGATACGAAGGCTGCATGCTTGAACTCTGAGTCTGTAGTTCACATTTCTTTATCTTCTCCAAAACTTTATGTTGGAAATGTTTTATTCATTGCTTCATTATACTTCGTAACTTTCCTGTGATACTACATTGAACACCAACTAATGGGAATACACACCTAATTGGATTTGTGTTAAAATATTGAGAAACTTTTTGCTCTAAGTTAAAATTACTCATATTTGCTTATTAGGATGTGATATTTTCTCATTTCTGAAAAATGCCAACTGTCTTAGCCCTACACATGTTCACACTCTCCCCATGTGATCTATATATGTATACATTTGGCTTTATGCATGTAAAAGTATAATAGTAGCAGGAAGCCATAATTTGTAAGTCAGATATTATCTTGACACTTTGTTAATATTCTCACCTTATTCTAATAAGAACTTTTTTTTTTGCCCTTCTCCCTTCTTGTCATGAGAAAACTGACTTGCAGGGAGAAATAATGTCCAGGATTACAGTATTATTAGATAGACCTTGGGACTCAAGTGTGGTAATTATTGCTTAGATTAAAAAAACTCAGTGAATTCTAATACTAAATTTGAAAGAACGTTTGAAGAAAATTAAAAAGTAGTTGGAGAGTACATGTTAAAAAGAAATGTCTTACAGGCTGGTGAGATAGCTCAGTGGACTAAGCACCTGCTTTGGCAAGTGCAGAGACTAGGGTTTGATGCCCAGCACCACATGCTATGCTGACCCCACCCCAAGGCATGCTGAGCTGGCCACTAAGTTCCACTCTGGCCCGCTGCTGGGCATGCTGAGCTGGTCACTGAGACTAGGCATGGTGGTACACCCCTGTAATCTGACCACTGGGGAGGCTGAGACAAGGAGGATCAGTATGATTCTGAGCTGTGTAATGAGACCCTGTACTAAATACATTTAAAAAAGAGAAAGTAAGGGCCAGCAGATAGCTCAGAGGATTAAAGTGCCTGCTTAGGCAGATGCAAGGTCCAGGTTTGATCCCCCGCCCCCGGGTGTGCTGAAATGGAAATTGAGACTGGGTATGGTGGCACATGCCTGTAATCGCTGCTCTTGGGAGGCTGTGAGCAGGCAGATCACAAGTCCTGAACACTCTGTAGACCCTTCCCTAATATACAAGATTAGATAGATAGATAGATAGATAGATAGATAGATAGATAGACAGACAGACAGACAGACAGACAGACAGACAGACAGACAGACAGACAGACAGACAGATAGATAAAT
>PVKA01016982.1:0-46760 GCA_004027165.1 Ctenomys sociabilis | reverse complement strand
AAAATCTTGGAAATAACCAAGATGTTTGTTATATGAGAAATGGTTGAAAAAGTTGTATTTCTATATAATGGAGTATTACTCAGCTATAAATAATGATAAACTTGAAGCATTTATATTGAAGTGGATGCCACTTGAACACATACTCGTAAGTGAAATAAACCACACACACATGTGCAAATATCATATAGTCTCCCTAGTATAAGAAGACAAAAAAAAAGAAATACAAACAAATGTACAACAACTAAAGACAATTAAGTCAGATAGGTAAGGCAAACTGAATAGCATATGCTGCAGGGCACAAATCAGCTTTTCTTCTGGATGGTTAACAACCTAAGTGCACAGATCAAAATTGAAGAAATAGAAGAGCTGCAAGGCCAGCCAACATTTTGGCCCTAGCCTTTCAAGGTCAGTGAAGACTCAGGACATAGGAGAGCCCGTAGTGTAACATGAAACCCACTTGTGCCCCAAATTTTCTGATCAAGGAGATTATGGAGGAAAGAGATTCATGATGTATAGTGTACCCGGGGAGAGTCACATGGAGAGAAAACTTTCTCTCAGGCTCTCACAGAGAGCAAACTGGTCAAGCATTGGCTGTGACTCATCCACATGGATGACACAGACAAAGGATCTACAGACTAAGGTACAGGATTACAAGATAAACCCTGAGGGGACTTCACTGACCTCATCAGAAACAAAAGCTACATCTTTTGGTATATAGGTCTTAATCTATTCTGGTCTTAACCATCCAGCAGAAAAGTATAAAAAATGAGGTATGTAACATGGAACCATATAATAAGTTGGGCTGTAAATGGCTATAGTCAACAATTTCTTCAGATAACTCACTATTAATGTGGAATGCTGGACTGTGTTGAATTGTGTCGCCCAGTTCAGACACCTAAATTTGTTTAATGACAATGGAGTGTCCATCTTTGACTGGTCTAGACAAAAAGAAAAAAAAAAAAAAAAGGAGATACAAAGGAAGAATCATGATGTGTGTGTATAAACAGTACAGTTAGGATAAATATGCCGTGCTTCTGCATAATTCTATGAGAAGCAAGACTTGCATTAATAGTGGTTGGACAAGATATTATGTTGGCTTCTAGTACTATGGACAGACACTGGGGAGATAACAACGTAGTGGGTGTTAATTGTCGAATCTGTGATATAAATCAGCTGTAGAGAAGTAAGATAGGTATATAGTTGTACTCTCTTCATTCACTGATTAGAGACATCTGGTATAATAATGCCTGTAAGTATAATATCATGCATGTACCTTATATGACACTGAAACATTATGAAAATATTTTGCAATGTATTGATTTGTCAAATCTGTTAATTTGTCTTGAAACTGTCTCATCGCTATTTGTTCTTCAATAAAAATAATAAAAAATAAATAAAAATAAATATGAAAAAATAAAATAAAAAAATATAGTAGACATCCAAATGGATATGAAGTGATATATCTTTATGGTTTTCTTTTACATTTTTCTAATGAATAATGATGTTGAATAACTTATGTGCATATTGGACATTTAAAAATAAATAATTTATTGTACTTGGTACAGAGTCTCATGCAGCTTGCACTCATAGTAACCCTCCTGTTTTCAGCTTTCCCAGTACTGGGATTACAGGTGTAATCCATGTGCAGTCTCCCTGGCCAGCTCTGTGGGCCCTGGGGTGGCTGGTGTGGCATGTGGTACCAGAGACTGAACCCTGGTCCCTACGCTTGCCTAAGAAGGCACTTAAGTCTGCTGAGCTACTGGCTATTTTTTATATTTTGAAATATGTATATTCAAAAGCAAGGAAAACATTCCAGAACCTATGGGACACAACAAAATAGTTGTAACAGGGAACTTTATAGCAGTGAATGCGCACATCAGAAAGAGATAGAAAAGGTCAACTAACCTATTTCTGTACCTCAAGGTCCTAGAAAATCTAAAAGAATATAAATCATACATCATGACCAAGTAGATTTCATCCTACGGATGCTGGGATGGTTCAACATATGCAATCAATAAATATAACATATAAACAAGAACAAGGACAAAAATCACATCATCATCTCAAAAGATGCAGAAAAGGAATTTGATAAAATCTAATATCCATTCATGATTAAAATCTCTGAAGGCGGAATAGGCATGGTGGCATGCACCTGTAATGCCAGTGGCTTGGGAGGCTGAAAACAGGAGGATCACTATGAGTCTGATCTACATAGTGAGACCCTGAACAACCTGTAGACCCTATACCAAATATATATATATTAGGATAAAATAAAAAATCTCCAAACTATTACTGTCAGTGAGCTCTTGAAAAAAACAAAAAAGAAAAAAACATGAAGAAAACAAGTAGTAAAGCTCTTTATCTCACTCTAATAAAAGCCATGTATCAGTACCCAAAAACATATTAATTGGAGAAAAACTGAAATCTTTGCCTCTAAAATGACAAGGATGATGGCTACCACTACTCATGTTCAATAATTCTTGAAACATTAGCCAGAGTAATAAGGTAAGAAAAGTAAACAGAATAAAAATGGGTAGAAAAGGAAGAATTTAAGTAAACAGTATTTGCAATGACACAATTTCTACTTGGAAGACACCCAAAATTCCACCAAAGACTACTAGAATAACCAAATTTAGTATAAAGAAAATACTAAAATATGAAAAGCATTTCTATACATGAATAGTAAATTCACTGAGAGAGAAATTAGGGAAATAATAGCTTTGACAATAGCATCAAATAAGATTAAGTACTTAGGAATTAGCCCAAGGAAATACAAGACCTATACGATGAACACTATAGTCCTGGGGGGCCTGTGGGTTAGCTCAGTTGTTTAAGTGCTTGGGCAAATGCAATCAGGCACAAGGGACTGCAGTTGGATCCCCAGCTCCACATGCTTTTCCAGACCTGCCCGAAAGGCAGCCTGAGCCAGTTCCCCAACCAAAAAACCCCCAAAAACAAACAAAAAAACCCCCCAAAAACAAAATCCTCAACTTTTGTTAAAAAAAAAAAAGAAAAAGAAAACTACGGTCCTCTGAAAAAGATCAAAGAAGATATCAGAAAATGAAAAGATAGGTATTTTTGGATAGGCTCAACCAGCGCTGTCAAAATAGCCACACTTTCAAAACTGGATAGGCAGTTTACAGTGTTGCTATGGCCAAGTCCAGGAGCCACAACACACACAACCAGTCCTGAAAATAACACAGAAATGACATGAAGAAACCTCGATCACAAAGTTACAAATCTCTCTGAAGGGGATAAATCCCAAATTCCTTAGGAACATGCATTTTGCCAAGAAGCACAAAGAAGGGCTTCACGAAAATGCAAGCAAACAATGCCAAGGCCATAGGTACACATGCTGAGTCTGCCATAGCCCTCGTCAAGCCCAAGATCATTCCAAAGGGAGTAAACTGCAAGCTCACTTGACTTGCCTATATTGCCCACCCCAAGCTTGGGAAGCATATCTGTGTCCGCATTTCTAAGGGTCGCAGGCCTTGCCAGCCAAAGGCCCAAGCTCCAGCTTCTGCTCCAGCCCAGGCCCCCAAAGGTACCCAGGCCCCCATGAAGGCCCCACAATAAAAGCCTCTTATCGGCAGATGTAAAAACAGAAGGACTGGTATGACCCCTGGGGTGCCATTTGTGGGGAGCTGGTGCCCACCTGTGCTCTTTGTACAAATAATCCTGAGGCAGGATATATTAGCAACAAAAACTGGATATACAGACTTTGCGTAATACTAATAAAATACGATTACCACAAAACTAGAGATAATGACCCTAAAATTCATATAGAACCAGAAAAAACAAATAAGATAGCAAAATAGAATTCTAGTCAACAAAAGCAAAGCAGGAGCCATCACAGTCCAGGACTTCAAGTTACACTACAAAGTCACAGTTGTAAAAGCAGCATTGTTTTTGCAAAACCAGATCAAACAAAAACACAAAATCCCTGTGAATTAACAGAATAAGGAGGGTGCAGAAGCAACTCCAGGCATAGTCAGCTACCTTATGGTTGACAGAGGAGCAAAATATGCATGGTGATAGTCAAGTTTTAAATCTTAGCATGTAGAGAGCCACTTTTCCCAGTACCATTTATTTATTAAAGAGGCTATCTTTCTTCCAATGAATCTATTTGTCTCCTTTATGAAAGATGAGATGGCTGAGTGTGCTTGGAATTATTTCTACATCTCATCTGTTCCATTGTTCCTCAGGTCTTTTGTTGTTGTTGACAGTAGCATGTTGTTTTTAATCACAGCAGCTCTGTAGTATAATTTCATGTCAGGGACTTTGATGCCTCCTGCCTTGCCTTTGTTTCTTAAAATTGTTTTTGCTATTCTAGATCTCCTCTGGTTCCAAATGAACTTTAGAACTGTCTTCTCTGACTCTGTGAAGTACACTATTGGAATTTTGATTGGGATTGCATTAAATCTGTATGTAATTACAGTTTGGAAGTATGGCCATTTTTACTATATTGGTTATTGCTACTGAACAACATGGGTTACCTTTCCATTTTCTAATATCCCCTTCAATTTCCTTTTTCAGAGTATAGATTTTTGCTTTTTTTTTTTTTTAAAGAGTAGAATATATTTATTGGAGGAAAGAAAACTTCTGTCTAAGAGAATGCAACATAGAAGGGGGGTCCGAGTGGGTTGTCCCCGTGAGTATAGTAGTTTTTAATGTAGAGCTACTTTACACTGGAAGATAAAGCAGGTAGAACTCTTGAAGACATAAGTGGGAAAAAATTTTATTCAGTTGTTCCTCAAATAACTAATTTCTAGACCATTTAAAACATTGAAAAAAACAAGACCCCTCAAATTTAAAGACCCAATTCAAAAATGGACATTTACAATGACTACATGATGAGGTACAAATGGCAAATATATGAAAAGGTGTTCAAAACCACTATCATTCAAAAGATGCAAATTAAAACAATGCTGAAATCTGATCTTACTCCAGAAAGAATGGTCATTATTTAAAAAAAAAAAAAAAAAAAAAGCAAGAACCAGTAACAAATGCTGGCTGGGATAGGGGAAAAAAAGAACCTTTTTCTACTGTTAAAGGGAATGTAGACTGGTTTAACCAATGTGCAGTCAGTGTGGATATTTCTCAAAAAAATAGGAGGCCTAATTTGACCCAGCTGTTCTCCTTGCTATCTCCTCAAAAGAATTAAAAGCATTATGCCACAGCAACATATGCATATACTTATAGCAGTAAAGTTTGTAATAGCTAAGTTTTGGGAACAACCCAAATGCCCATCAACTAATGAATAGATAAAAATATGTTTTATTTTTTTTAATGGCTGAGACATTTATAGCTAAGTAGATGGACCTTGAGACCATAGCCTTAAGTGAAATAAATCAGATGTTTAAATACTGCATTGTCTTTTGTTATTAGAAAATTAAAGTATAAATGAGAACCAAAATGTGTAATAGATATTGTGAAATAGAAATTGTAAAAAAGGAAAAAGGAACTAGGGAGAAAGGAGGGACAATGGAAAAAGAAAAAAATGGAAACGAAGACTTGTTAATAAAGAATGGAAGAGGGGAGGGGATGGGAACAAAAAGGGATCAAGACATATCATGTACCAATACAAATTCCCTATGATCAATGTGATCATTTTATGTATCAAATAATGCTAATTAAGCCCAGCCAGATAGTTCAGTGGACTACTTAGGCAAGCTCTGGGACAGGGGCTGGATCTCCGGTGTGCTGTGCCAGCCCTGCCCTCAAGGCACATTGAGACCATGACTGAGACTGGGTTTGGTGGCATAAGCCTGTAATCCCAGGGCTTGGTAGGCTGAAAACATGAGGAGCACTACAAGTTCGATCTGTAGACTATAGATCCTGTACTAAAAATACAATAAATAAATAAATAAATAAATAAATAAATAAATAAATAAATAATAAAATACCAATAGGCTTAATAACAATACTGGAGGAAAGCCTCTTTAACAAGTACTGCTGAGAAAACTGGCTATGTACATGATGAAGATTGGACGTAGACACTATTTCTCACCGTGCCACAAGCTATAATTAAAATCTAAACATTAAAACTGAAACACTTAATCTGCTGGAAGACAAAATAGATACAAGGCTTGAAGACATAGGTGCAGGCATGTGCAAACATCATATTGTCTCTTTTAAATGTGAGAACTTAAAAGAAAGAATGGAATCTTAAGGGTACAATAGATACTGGGGAAAGCAAATGAACTTATTAGAAAGGAAACTACATTTTTGCTGACCTATGGAAAGGAGCAAATAATTTGTTTTGTCTCCTTTTTTCAATTGTACTTTTTCTCTTCTTAATTTCTTATACATTTCTTTTTTTCTTCTTCTAATTTTACATGCATGTATCTGGTAATATGACTAACTGGTAGGAAGACAACACTATGTATTATAACAAGTACTATGAAATTCATATTATTTTAAGTTAAATTCTGTATCACTTTTAATTTTTCATTTAATTCTCATTTGTTCTTTTAAAATTTTTTTAAAAAGGGCTGGTGAGATTGCTCAGCAGACTAAGTGTCTGCTTTGGCAAGTGTAGGAACCAGGGTTTGATCCCCGGTCCCACACACCAGGCTGGCTCTGCTGCCTGATGATGATGAGCCAGGGACCAAGTCCAAGCATGGTAGTGCATTCCTGTAGTCCCAGCGCTGGGAATGCTGAAAACAGGAGGAGCACTACAGGTCTGGGCTTCATAGTGATACCCTGTACCAAATACATAAAAAAAGAAAAAAAAGAAAAAAGAAATACCAAGAATCAATAAATGGGGCCTAATCAAGCTTAAAAGATTTTGCACAGCAGAGGAAACTACTAACAGAGTGAAGACAACCTGAAAAATAGGAACAATTTTTTGCCAGCTACTCATATCTAATATCTAGAATATACAAACTATAACAAAAATCAGACTCCAATTTAAAGACTCAATAAAAAGTAGGCACCTGAAGTGAATAGACACTTCTCAGAAGTACAAATGGCAAGTAAAATTACTGGTTACACAGGTATTTTAATAATTTGTGAAAAAAAGCTCAAGATGTTCATTCATTCCTTCGTCAAACTTTTAAGAGTTAAGTAACAGATCCTGTTCTAAGTGATGTGTATACAGAAGTGCAAAAACAGACAAGTTTCTCCCTTCTCATGGACATACAAAGAGACAAGTGAGTAGTCAAGTAACAAATAATAATTTGAGTACTGTAAACAACTAGTAGGTACTAAGGCTACTTTGGTCAGGGAAGACCTTTGAGAATAGCTGACTTGAACAAAAGGCAAAATTGAAGCACGTGAAAATCTGGGAGACGGGATATTTTAGGCAGAGTAGCTAAGGAGCAAAAGGCATGAAAAGTCTGAAGAAGAGATTAGTATTAAATAGAAAAAAATATGCAAGTTTGATCTGAACAATGTAATAGTAATTTTGTAATTATAAATTCTACCATGAGAAATTTTTTAATGTTTTCTTTATACATATAAAGAAAATATTGAATGGGACTTTAACCACAGTCCAAGAGTTTTATTCCAGTTCCAAGTAAATCCTAGAATGATATCTTTCAGAAGTCACAAAAAAGTGGTCAATCTTGACCTCAGTCATCTATCTAACCACTTCTATGTCATTTACATTCAAAAAGGAGGCACTACAGTAGTGAGTCACAGGTTGTGGAGGAATATATTACTTTCTTCTTATCCTTCCCCTATAGTAAAGTTATTTTCCCAGGATAATTCTGAAGGCCCATTCATGATGACATGCCATAAAAGTCAGGCTAGCTTGTACTCTGTTTAGGAAAGCAAGAATGGTTTTCTTGTAGGCTAATGCATGCATGTTCATACATCTGAAATATAGCCTGCTTGGACTGCTCTGAAAGTATCCTGCACAGAAATATAATTTTAAAAGTGCAGAAAAAAAAAGTTTTCCTTCCTGTGTCCCCTTGTCCTCCATTTGCAAACCCAACCAACTGTGCTTATAAGATATTCAGAAAAGAAAAGAAAAATCCTAAATAAAACAAAATAAAAAAGTAAAATGCATTTGCATTAGGGTAAGTACAGACTTTTTCTTGTCATTATTTCTTTAAAACTATAGTATGACAACTCACACTCATAATTAGGTATTATAAGTAACCAAGATGATTTAAAATATACAGGAAGATTTGCACAGGTTATAGGCAAATATTGTGCCATTTTGTATAAAACAGTTGACACACTTAAATGAATACTATGTTAAAAGGGTTGGTCAGCAACAGAAGCACAGAAAAGGCAATATTAGGTGGCCTTCTGCTCTGTTCATTGGAAAGAGCAAAGGATCACCTATTTCCCAAACAAAGAAAGAATATATAGTAGTCATTACAATATCAGTGATACCATCCAACTCTCAATCTAAACCATTCTCAACAAGTACACTTTAGACATCATTATTTGACTTTAAATGTAAATATGCAAAAATAGGGGAAAATGCAAAGTTGACAAAACAAATGTTCGAATTTCTTTATTGGGTGCATTTATTAATATTATTTTATATATCAATCTCTGTAACTCTAATGAATGCTGTCTGCTGTGGATTGATGAATTGTTCTTATGCTAAGTAAACTCAGTTTTATCTTGCAAGATTGAGAGATAAAAACCACACTACATAAATTCACAAGGACACTGTTATCTGAATGGGTCTGAGGATTTTCTAGATTTTCTCCTTTTCTTTATACTACAATGGAAAAAAATACAACCTTTCAAATAGTTATCAACTGTACAAGAAAACAATCAATTCATGCAGTTTTTGGACAACTCTTAAATACTTACATTTGACTAACATTTTTGGACTGAATAGTTTGGAGACCCAATGTCACCAGGCAGCTGAGGTAACAGAACTATAGCAGCTACAGAATTGTTTTTTCATTATTATCTACTTAACTTATTTTCACTCACATAATCAAAATATAATACAGCTCACCATGAGCATACTCTTTTCTACCTATAAATAGCAAGGAAGAGAGAAAAGACTTACATGGCACAGTAGTTCCAAATCTAGTGGGATTCAATACTATGAATCTGTTTTTCAAGCTTCTTCGGCCCACACCTTGAGCGCCTATTAATACTAATGTTTTTCTCTGGAAGGGGGGCATTTTGGCTACCTCTTCATATATCTGGATTTCATGACGATCAAATTCTAATTGTGAAAGAAAATGGGAAAACATTATATTCAATTCTATTTTCTATACATAAAATCCTTTCTTTGCTACTCTAACAATCGTAGTTGTCTTGAAGAGTCACTTGAATTGTGCCTACTTAGCACAAATCTGTTTTCACAAACCTACTTTTCACAAATATTTGATAATGCAAATTATTTTGTATCTTGATTTAAATATCTGTTCAGAATAACTGCCCATGTTTAATCCTAATTGTCAAATATTCTATCCACTAATCCCTTACCAATTTATTAGTATAAAGAATTGTTCTAGCAAAAATAACAGATTAAGGGCCACTTCATGTAATTTACACTAAAAAGTACAAATTAGATATGGAAAACAGAAGTATATATAGCATAGCTGCTTAAATTGCAGACAGTAAAAATATGCTGCCAATGACATAAATGAATATTGTGTAAAATTCATACAGACAACATACTAATATTCCAATACTAAGATCCAGAAATTTATGTATAAAGTAAAATACTGTTTTCAAACTATTTTTATTTTTTATTTATTTATTTATTTTTAGTAAGGTTCTACAAGGTCTACAGGGTCTCAGGGTCTCACTATGTTGATCAGACTCATAGTGATCAGCCTGTTGGTTCAGCCTCCCAAAGAGCTGGGATTACAGGTGCACATTACCAAGCCCAATCTCAATCACCCTTTCAGCATTCCTTGGGGTCAAGGCCAGTACTACACACAAGGGATCGAATCCCAGCAGCTGTGTCTGCCTAAGCAGCTCTTTAATCTGCTGGGCTATTTGGCTGGCCCTCAAACTATTTTTAGAAAAAATGAATTCCAAATATAATCTCAGTGAATGAGAAAATTCCAAATTATCTATTTTGCAAAAAGTTTTTAATGAAAAATACAACAAATGAGTTAAAAATATTACTTGTCATAGCTAGAACTTTCAACCTGCGGTAAGAACCTTCTTTAGGTTATCTCAACAATTCTTTCTCTGTACAATTTTTTCATAGATTAATTCAGTATCTGGATAGAAAAGGCCTATGTCTCCCCCCTGTATTATTTCCTTGTATTTGCTTCTTCATTGCTTTTAAATCAAGAAAGTATTTTATATAGCATAGTTTTTGTATTTATCTTTTTTTTTTTTTTAAACAGGGAAGGTATACTCAATCCAGCCAGGTTTCAGGTTTTATTAATTTAAAAAGCATTTTTCATCTTATTGAGTATAATTGACAAATACAAATTATATATAAAGTATACAACTCCATAAAGTATACTGATATATGCTTCCTATACTGGAAAATGATCCTATAATCAAACTAATTAGCATATCTAACACCCACACAAATACCATTTTTTCTTTTTAAAAATCTTCAAGACTTTAAGATTCAAAAAAATTTCAAAAATTTAAGAATCCTTTTAGACTAAATCTTGTCCAATGCTATTTTCCCAAAAGTCTCAGGGAGAGTGTTAAAGCAAGGTACAGTTGTCCTTAATCCTAGCTCTTTTATTTTCTTCATAAAAGCATTTACCCTTTAGGAAATAGTCATTAATTGCCATTTTCAAAATTCTTTGAACAGTTTCAGTATTTATGAGATTGCTCCTGCATCAACGCAAGTATAAATCCTAACCAATTCATTTTTGAAAATATCTTTTATTAATTTATTTATTTGGTACAAGGTCTCTCTACACAGCTCAGACTCATAGAGATCCTCTTGTCTCAGCTTCCCCAGAGCTGGGATTACAGGTGTGTGCCACCATACTCGGTGGCCTGCACAGTATATGCTGGGGGTTCTGAGGCCAGCATGACATGGCCTGGCATGAGAGCTGTGCTGACCTCAAGTCCAGCGGGCCACCAAAAACTGGGTGTTGTGGTACATGCCTATAATCCCAGCACTGGGGAGGCTGAGACAAGAGGATCACTAGGAGTCTGAGCTGTGTAGTGAGACCAAAACAGAAATTTAATTTCCTTATATTATCGTTCACATGCCATATCTTTGTAATTAGGTATTAACTGATCTACATTCATTTTAAGTTACTTATTTAAAGCTGATACCACATTAATTAACCATATAAACCACTTAGAACTTTTGAAAAAGTATTTAGAACCTACCTGCATTTCTGGTTGTGAGATACATCATCTTTTTCTTTTTTTTGCTACTTATAGTTCCACAAAAAGGGCCTGCAAAATGACAAGACCAATGCCATTTAAACAATATGATAAAATTTCCCTGTCATATTCTATGGTAAAGGAAAATAATTTCCCCAATGTCTCATCCTAGGAAACCCCCAAAGGGCCGGGGTAGATGAAACCACTAAATAGTGTTATTCTACCAATAGGTGGCAGAAAGGGATACAAAATATTACTTTTGAGAGAAAATTCTGGATATATTTTAAATAAATTCATTTGTTTACTTAGACAAAAGAGGCAAAACAAAAAACAAACAAAAAAAGGTAAGCACAAAGGTCTGCTTGTTACTTGTATGGAGCATATCACCTGAATTGTCCCAGTCTCTTCTAACAAATGCTTTTCTCTTCTCTTCTAGGAACTGACTTGGAATGAGACCAGCACTTCCTCCCTCTTTCACATGGCTAGCCTATAAAGAAATTAAAAGTATTTTTCATTTTAGTGACCAAAATTTGAAACTATTTTCTAATTCTGTTAAGGCAGGCAATAGCTAGAAAATAAGTGAAATTTGCTTTTAAAAGCAACTGTGTCTTACTTACCCTTTTCTTGTTGCTGAGACAAATACCCAACACTCAAAATTAGAGAAGGGAACATTTATTTAGCTCTGTTACTGGAGGTTTTAGTCCATACTTGGCTGGCTACAGGCAGAGCGGCACAGGGCAAAGAGCAGAGCAAAAGGAGTGTTGCAACTCAAGCAACTAGCTAGCCTCTCTCTCCCCCTTACATTGTAATGCAAATTACCTGCCACAGAGCAGGTACAGTATCCACACCCACAATAATCAACCATAAATTCCAGAAGCTGCCCCATGACTGCCTAGGGCTTTGAGTGGGTGGGTGGGACACCAGGGCACAAACTGTAACAGTCAGATTTAAGTCCATGGTATTATTGGTTAAAATGTTTAAACATTTTGGGATTGAGCAATCAATTTGCACCTAAAATTCTTTGTATTGTGTAAGACTTAGTACAAGAAGAAAAAGAAAGAAATGTTATTTTATAGTACAATGTATTAAGAGGAAATTTCAACTAGCATTCTTTAGTAAGCCATTTACTAACAACCTTAATCATCTGGGCATTTCCTAAGGGGGGAAAAGAAATAAATGAAAAGGAGACAATATTGGGAACACAGAAAGTAAATTTTAATTCATACTAATAAAAATCTGAGTATCTTATGAAGTAGGAAAATGATGGTCTGAGAAATGGCTGTTAGTGGCTTATTTCACACAATTATTGTCTTATCTTTATGTCTGATATAGAAAATGTTATATTTAGCAATACTAAAAATAAGAATTAAAATAATAAGACTACTAAATCAGAAGAGGAGATGACATAA
This sequence comes from Ctenomys sociabilis, assembly GCA_004027165.1. Classification (NCBI taxonomy): domain Eukaryota; kingdom Metazoa; phylum Chordata; class Mammalia; order Rodentia; family Ctenomyidae; genus Ctenomys; species Ctenomys sociabilis. The sequence goes on along the minus strand of PVKA01016982.1, from coordinate 34,110 downwards.
TGGCAAGAGGATCTGAAATGAAACAAAAAAAAAAAAAAAGAAGAAAAATTCAACAAAGGTTCAGAAAGCACAATTTTTAAATGAGGCTGGGGTAGAAAGACTACTGAGAGTTCAAACCAGCCTGGGCTATATAGTGAGCTCAAGGCCAGCCTGACCTACACAGTGAGATCTTATCTCATAAAGAAGAATAAATAAATAATTTAATGGCTAACCCTCAAAATTCATGATTAACTTGCACATTTGTGTACTCAGCATGTAGTAACACATATATAATTTAAATTTCAGACACACTAATAAGATTGCTATTTGGTGAACTAGTTCCCCTTAGAAGTCAATATAATGTATTAGAGCTAATATGAGTTTCCAGTACTATCTTACAATTTAGTGTTACATTGTCCTTGTCCTTTCGTCTTTTACCTTATGCTTTAATAAGACTGCTATTTATTTTGATTGTTTGATTCTAACTTGTTAGTTTCTCCAATTCTCAATACCATGGTGGATTGCCTATGTAAAATAGACTCATTAGTGCTTCTAAAAACAGTATTAGGGAAAAGGAAAACCTTCACGTAGATTTCTGGAGAACAGAGTGTACAAAAATAAAATGATAATTAATGTGCATCTCCATCCATATAAACAGGTTTTAATTCAAGTTGAAACAAAACTGATGGAGCAAACCTTCATTTCTCAATAAATAAAAGAGGTGGGCAAACCAATTTAGGACCCTAGAAAATTATGCTTTAAAATTTGTCATGAAAATATACAGAGGGAGAAAAGACAAATAAAGGTATTCATTAAACCAAAACAAACATTGATAAGGGATGACCTTAGATAAGTTTTTTCTTGCATAAGAGCATAAGTTAATACAGCCACTCATGTGAAAAAAAAAACAAGTAGCCAATTCTCTGTACCAAGAGGATAGTACTACAGGTACGTTAATTCTGCATTTATTATAAGCTACTCACAAATCTCTTTTAATTTGGTCTTCACAAAATTAGTAGCCATGAAGGAGGAGCTATTCATGCGTGAAAAATCATTGTACAAATGCTAATACTTTCTTCTTGAATATTCATATACTGGCCAGATCTAAGATTAACAATAGAAAAGCAGTTATGGAACTTTTGAGAAGCATACTAACCTGCCACCAATTTGGATCTTCTCTGTTTACAATCTGAAGAATTTCTCCCTTGGAAAACTTCAGTCCTGCTTCTTTGCAGGGAATCAGATTATCATTGTATGGATTATAATCAAAGTGACACTTCACAAATACCTAAAACACAGCACAATGAAAAATACTACAAATGTGTCATCTGCCATTGACTTCTGAAATCCTTTTAAAAAAACTGTGATTTCACCAGAACTGAAAAATGTTTAGTACTTTTGATAAGTAATTTCTCTAATAAAATTCAAATTATTAAAAGATTAGAATAACTGGCATCAGAAAAGAAAATATTACATTAAATGTGTTTATATTTTAACTTCTAATTTTAAGTCAACACCTTGACAATCATTGTATTCCACCATTTTTTCACTTGGGTATCTAATCATCAATATGTAACTTTTTTATTTATTTATTATGTATTTGGTACAGGGTCTACAGGGTCTCACTACACAGATCAGACTTGTACTAATCTTGTTTTTAGCCTCCCAAGGGCTGGGATTACATGTGTGTGCCATTATGTCCAGTTTCAATCGCTGTCTCAGGATGTCTTGGAGGTGGGCCAGCATGGCACACTGGGGATGGAACCTCTGTCCCTGCATCTATCTAAGCAGGTGCTTTAATCCACTGAACTATTTAGCTATCCTTTTTTGTTTTTAATTTAATTTTTAATTGCATAACTTAATGTAAATAAATGTTATTTTCCAATTAACATCTTGAAGTAATGTATTCAGTTAATTTAAGGCATATATTTCAAATACTTTAGGACTCATTTTGTGAAGGGATTCTGAAACCAAAATTAATACAAGTTTTTGTTGAAGTTAGATATAAAATGTGTTTAAAATAAATGTGTTTGGCAACCTTAAAAAATTAAAAAACTCAACTGTTTCTTTTTTCTTTATTTTTTCAGACAGGGTCGAGCTATGCAGTTCAGGTTGATCTTGAACTTACTGCGTAGCCCAGGCTGGCCTCAAACTCAAGGCAAATTTGCCTCAGCTTCCTGAGTACTGGGATTACAGGTGTATGCCACCACATCCAGACAAAAAATTCAACTATAATTTCTAGAAATATTTTTAAGGCAGATTTACATTAGTCAAAATAATAAAATATTTTTGATATTATCTTACTCTGATTTAAAGTGTTTAGTATTAAATTAACTGTAAGACAAATATTAAAAAGTCTTTTAACTCTTTTCCAATTTAAACTCATTTATATACATAATCTTTTTTACATTTGCTTTGTTAATAATAATTACCACTTTTTTTATTTATGTATTTGATACAGGGCCTCACTATGCAGCTCAGACAGACAGTGATCTCCTCTTTTCAGCCTCAGCATTGGGATTACAGGCGTCCATCAGCAGGCCTGGACTCTTGCTGGCTCCATATGATGTGAGGGTGTGGCCTGAGCAGCATACAGGACCAGGGATGGAACCTTGGTCCCTGTGCTTGCCTAAGCAGGTGCTTAGTATGCTGAGCTATCTCGCCAAGTTGGTTAAGGTTTCTAACATTTGAAATATTTTATTATCTTCCATACAAATTTTAATTAAACATGATGTATAAACAGAGACTTGATGTTAAGTTCAGATCAGCTGCTTTCTTAAAATGTTTATTTCATGCATGTTCTCTGAAATTCAAATTTTATATTTTTAAATAGCCTCAACATTAATTGGTAGATAAACCTTAAGAAGCAGGAAAGTACATGGTTAGTCAAAACAATGTTATTTTTTTATTTATCAAACTTCTATAACTATAACCAAACCAGATATTCAAATAGTACAAGCAGACATTAATGTGGTAAAAATCAACATGACTGATGCATACTAAATTAATTACAGTAAGTCTGGGACCATGATAAAATTTTAGTTATTTACAATTAGATGATTTTGATAGCACTGAGAACATCTTCAAAAACTTTGAAAATGCTAAAAATCAATGCTTAAAAATCAGTAAGACAATTTTTTTTCCTGATATACAATTTTCTAAGTATCTAAAAGCAAGCATTTAAATACTATTATAATTGCAAAAAAAAAAAAAGACAGTTGGCTAACTTGACAATGGCATGCTCAATATTTTGACTCAACATTTGGGCAATGGAAAAAAAAAAAAAAGACAACCAAATTTAACCAATGTAAAAACAGTACCAGAGAATATTTTGGAGTAACATCATACCTGATGGATGTGTGCTGGAAGCCTTTCCATACTGATGCAACTCTAAAAATATATTTTCAATTGCATAAATAAAGCCAGACTTCTAACTTAAAATATAAACAAACTACTGTTTGTTTATATTTCATTACTTTTTCATTACTTCATTCATTTGGTAAAGCTACTACCTCCCTAATTACTTGTCCACAGGTTCTATAATACCTGTCAATTGTAAATTATAGAAGCAAAGGAGGCATTTTCAAAGAAACAGAGAAAAGATTTTATTATATAAAGTTATAAAAACTCCCTCTATATTCCTTATTTCTCAAGAAAGTTGCAATGAATGAAGAACTATACTTTGTCACATAAACATAAAATATATTTTGCCACCATAGTTATAAATAAATTTACTATAAATTTCAAGTATTCTCTCCTCACTCCCCTTAAATTATTCTAGAAATTACTATTTATGAAATATAAAATATATCTTTCAAATATAAAAAAATTCTAGAACTACTTCTTTTTTCATTTATCAAATTAATTTTAGAACATTACCTGTACACTAAAACACTCAGATTAACCTGTTTTATTTCTATAAAATTTGTCTGAAATATGTTAACCCAACCTTTGATCTAAGTATTTTGTAATGACTTTTGAATCATTAGTTGATAATTTGCCAAAATAATATTTTATTAAATATATCTTAAAATGTTTCACTTTTAGAGTATCAATGTTAACTTTTTTTTCCTTTTTTTTTTTTTTTTGTATTTTAGAGAAGGGTCTACAGGGTGTTCAGGGTCTCACTACTAGATCAGATTCGTAGGGTAATAGCTATGAAGATTACAACTGCATAAACACTCTGACCTAATAATCAACATCTGGAAATGGATTTAAAAGTTGTGTTATTCACATATAAGGAGAATAACGTATAAAATCTAGCTACTGAAATATTCCTAATATCAAAAGCTTAGAAGGAACTTAACCTTAACAAACTTCTGGGAACTGATTAAACATCTGTTGGTAATTTAACACTACACAGCTGCTAAAAGTGTGTGTGTGTGTGTGTGTGTGTGTGTGTGTGTGTGTACACAGAGGCAATTGTAAGTACCAATAAGATAAAATCCTTAGGATACATGGTTAAGGTTAGAAGAATAAGGTTCAAAATAGCAGATAAAGCCTGGGAGATAGCTCTGGCTTAAGTGCTTGCCTGGCAAGCTCTAGGTCCTGAGTTCAATCTTGGGTGCAAAAAAACAAGTAAGAAAGAAAGAAAATCTTAAGCAAAATAGCAGATAAATGTTTTATAGAAAAGTGGTAGAAGGGTAATTAGAGAATGTGATTTTTATTTACTTGCATACAAATACACTATGGAATGAGAAATGTAATTTTTTTACTGGGGCAGTGGGGTAGTGGTAGTAGAAAAAGATTGGGGGAGACAACTCAATAAATACTTATTTTTTAAATTTCTGAACTATGTGAATGATTCATTTATCCCAAAATTACTTTAGTAGAACAAAGACCATCTAAATTGAAACATCTTCAAAAAAACCATACAAAATATGAAACAATGTTTCTGCAGATCCTAAAAAAATAGGCAAGGAAAATGAGGATCTCTAAAAGATGGAAACAAGGTAAAGTGCACCAGCTAACTGGGCACAGTTCCTTCCTTGCAACTCAGAATCTCACTACAGTCTGATGGTCTCTCCTAGCTGAGGAGATCTGGGAGACCAGGAAGAGCAGGTAGTAACAATACATGATAGTATCAGTGAAGGAAGCTGCACAGGACAAGACTGGAGAACTACCATGATTTCCGATCTTCAGCTAAGCATGATGAGTGCATGTGCTACCCTTGGGGCCAGGGATTTAGCTCAGTGGTTCAGCACTTGCTTGGCAAGCATGAGGTCTGGAGATTGATTCCCGGTCACCCCAGCCCCCTCCCCAAAATAAGGAGCTACCCACTGGCTCTTTCCTCACTAGTTGGAGAGATTTACTTCAAGGAATCACAGAAAATAATAATATTAAGACATCACATAGGGTCATGAATAGTTTTTGTTTCCAACAGGCTGAGTGAAAAAAGAAACACTTAATTCATGGGGTTTATATCCTAAATCTTCCCTTGTAGTAGCACTTATCAAAACATAACACAATGACCAAAGATCAAATTATTCCAAAATAATGTATTCTAGGGAAAAACTTAAATTTATTTCTAATACGAAATGTTCAGTACCCAATGAGTTAAAATTTATGATACCTAGAAACCAATAAAAATGAACACATAGGAATACGGAAACTATAACCTAGAATAAGAGAAAGAAGTCAATTAATAGTGGCTTCAGAATGACAACTATGATAGAATCAGTAGACAATGCTGATTAACTTTACATACTATATTCATATGTTCACATAGAAACTATAGCAGCAGTAGAAAAGTACATGTGCCACAGTGGGATGTTTCTGTCATTAAATGCTCTAGGTTTGCCATTACTGAATTAGGATATATATTAGGTATAAACACACTAAATAAGACTCATTTTGATATTAAGGGCCGAAACTCAAAATGTCTGAGATGAAAAAAAAATCATATATGATTAAGACTGTAGAAAAAAGACTAATAAACCTGAAGACACTGTGATAGATGGTAAACAAAGTGATTATAATTTAAGTTCTTCAAGATAATAAATAGCTTAGGTAATGAGGAAAACATTTTTTAAGATTTTCAATATATGAAGTTAGTATACTTGGTTAAACACATACTGTGAGATCAGCAAGGAGACTTGAAAATGTTTTGTTATAAAAATTTTTGAGTGACAATTTAATACTATTTGTTACATATTCATGTGGGAACCACACATTTAATTTTAGCTGGTGAAATAAAAAATATGAAAAGGAACCTATTAATGTCAGCTAGTCAAAACTACACTAGTCATAATTCTGTTTTTAAGATACCTATCTATCTATCTATCTATCTATCTATCTATCTATCTATCTATCTATCTATCTATCTATCTGGTACAGGCTCTTGCTACACAGCCTCGTACTGATCCTCCTGTCGCAGCCTCCCCAGTGCTGGGATTACAGGTGTGTACCACCACACGGTTTTAGTGGCTTGTACAGCATGCTCATGGCCTGGGGTTCCAGGTCTGGCACAGCATGCAGTACCAGGGATTGAATCCAGATCCTTGGGCTTGCCAGGCAGGTGATTATTATTATTTCTTTTTTAGAAGTTTATGGAGGCTCTTTTTAATTTTACTTTAGAGAGAAAAATAAAACAAAATTTGAAAACAAAGATAATAGGAGGACAATAATGCTTATTTTAGTCTTACTGTGTTTATGCAACCTTTAAGAACATACTGATTGAAGTGGTGTTTGTGAACCTCCATTTATATTTTTAAATTAAATGGTTATTTGGCTTTTATGCAGTTGAGGCTGGCCTTGAACACACTTTATAGTCCAAGCTGGCCTTGAACTTGCAGCAATCCTCCTAGTTCAGCCTCCCAAATGCCCTTGGCATTACATGTGCGCAATACCGTTCCTGGCTTATAATTTTTTTTTTCCACATAGGCAAAACTGTCTTAAAACTTATTTTTGGCTTCTGTGGCTTAATTAACAGCTAACAAATAATCGAGTATAAGCAAAAATTAAAAAGCAGGAGTGTCCTAGAACCTTAAAATTTAAAATATTATCTATCAGTCCTGGTGAGATAGCTCATAGGACTAAGCGCTTGCTTGCCCCTGGGGTATGCTGAGACGTGACTGAGACTGGGCATGGTAGCATGCACCTGTAATGCCAGTGCTTGGGAGGCTGAAAACAGGAGGATCACTACAAATCTCGGCTGCGCACACACACACACACACACACACACACACACACACACACACACACACAGAGAGAAAGAGAGAGAAAATAAATTACATATTTATACTTCATCATATCCTAACCAAAAGTTTAAATACAAAGTTCAAACAATTTTTAAAAGACGTTGAACAGATTCATTTTGCTTTACTGCTGAAGTTGTCATCAAAGTTCTGAACAAGACCACCATCCTTCCCTGTAGCAAATGGTGCTTTTTAATCCAGGTTTTGCCAATTTCCTGAAGCCTGTTAGCAAGTGCCAAGCTGGTTTAAGATTCTGGGTAACATATCATCAGCTGCTTTGTCTCAGCACTGCTGGGAATGGTGAAAGTATTTGTTGCCAGAGATGTTTGGACACTAGGATTAATAAAGTGGATCCATTTCCTGGTATGAAAACATTATTACAGTTTTTAACATCAGAGATGTTGCTCGTTATCTTTAAAATTTTATTTTACAGTACATGTTTATAGTACATGATGTTTACATTCCTTATGAGTAGGTACATGTACATAACAAATTCTAATCCTATTTTTTTTATCTTGCTCTCCATTCCTTTTTTTTTTTGTATTTTAGGGAAGGGTCTACAGGTGTTGGGGGTCTCACTACTAGATCAGACTCAAGTGATCCACCTGTTTACAGCCACCCAAGAGCTGGGATTACAGCTGCATTCCACCATGCCCAGTCTCAACTGCCAACTGCTGTCTCAGCATGCTTGGGGCGGGGGCGGGGGCGGGGCCGGCACAGCAGGCTGAGGAATCAAATCCCCAGCCCTTGTGCTTGCTTGCATTGCCCTTCATTCCTAATTTTGTAAAGGAGAACTGGGGTTTTTATTATGTTATAACAGAGATTGTTATAACATTGTTATGTTGGTTATAGCATTTGAGAGTAGTTCCTTTTTGCCTATGTACAACTATGTCTAATATTTGGAAAGTTTCTCTTAGTTTATGATGGGTTCTTTTATTTTGTTGGAAATGGGACTTCACGAGAAACCTAGAGTTGGCATTGAAGAGGTCTCAGGCAGACTAGCTGAGAGTCTAGTTTCTGATTTGAAAGGGAAAGCGTCTAAGATTCAACTATTGAGGAAAACTTTTTTTTGTAGATAAAATAGTTTCTCTCTCCTGCTCCTACTTTAATAATCTTAAAAGAGAATATGAATAGGTCCTGAATTTTATCAAACTGTCTGTTGAGATTATTCCTTTTTAATACATTAATCTTTATATGCATATATGGATTTTCTACCATGAAACTATGCTAACATATCTGTAATAAATCCAACTTGGATGTGTTCTAGTATCTCTTTTATACACAATTAAATTTAATTTGCTAATATTGTATTGAGAATTTTTACATGTATTATATATATTTCTTTGAATGAAATAAAACTGTAATTTCTTCTATGTTTTTGTGCTCCTATCCTTCTTAAAGAAAAAAAGGGAATGCCTATTGGTTTGTCTTAATGAACAAGTAGAATTATAAAAAACCTCTGGGAACCTAACTTAATGTAAGTTAAAGAACTTATGAACTGGCTACAACTTCTAACTTATACTTGGTATTCAAATTTAAGAATATAGATTTTTTTTTATGTTTCATAAAAGATTCTGACCTCAAATGGTCAATACCTCAAATGGTTCTAACAAAGATGACCTACTGACATGCTTTGAAAAACAGCCCCTGGCAGAAAGAACTCCTGGCTTCCACCTGCTCTCATGGAAATCTAAAGGCAACACTGAGACAGGCTCAAGTACACAAGAATCTCCACCTTTTCATGGGGGATATGAACCCTATAATTCAATATTTTCATATCTTAACTAAGCACTTCACATACATTGTGGCCAATAAGTTGTGCTGCTTAGGGTGAGACAGCAGAACTAGCATTAATTTCTTCTTCTTTACCATTTCATAGGTAGAAGATCTGTTATTACTATATATCTTCGCAAATTCAGCATAGGATTCTATTATTATTATAGCAAAGGATTCTTTTGATTTTGCTTTATTAAATTGTGATTTTTATTTACTTTTTTTTTTTTTTTTTTTTTTTTTGGTGGAACTGGGAGTTGAACTCAAGCCTTTGAGCTTGCCAGGGAAACACTTATTCTATGGAACTATCTCCCTGGCCCCAAATTGAGATTTTTAAAGGAGTCATTTTATAGCTTCCAAACTAGCCTATCTAAACGGCCAGCCTCATTCCTCTTTGTGCTTTGGGGCCTGATATTAAGTAAAATATGTGTTAAACAGAAGCACTATCACATACATATTCATATTTATAGCTGTACAATTATTGATAGCTAAATCTTTGAAGCTGTCTATATACTCATGAACAGATAAATTGATAAAAAATGGAGTACCATTCTAGAGTATGACAATGAAGTACTACTCTACCAAAAAGGGACAACATTAAGACATTTATAGGAAATTGGTGCATCTAGAGCTTCAGACCATAGTGTCAGGTGAAGTAAATCAGAGACACAAATGCAAATGACACATTACTTGTTTTATACAATAAATCCAATATACACAAAATGTGCAAAATAAGACAGATAACAGAAATTAAAGATATAAAACGCTATACTGGGCATGGTGGAGCACGTCTATAACCCCAGTGCTGGAAGGCTGAAAACAGGAGAATCACTATGAGCCTGAGATGCATAGTGAGACCCTGAGCCTGTACCAAATCAGGGGATGGGAGAAAAAAAAGTATATATATATACATATCCAGCATAGCCAGTGTAACTAAAAGTTGTTTTACAGTAAGTATTGTATGTATGTTTACATTTTGCTTTGTTCATCTGGCTGCCAATCTATGTTTAAGATATTTAACTTGGTAAAAATTTATACAATAAATAATCTCATGCTGGCAAAAAAATTATGCAAGCACTATGGTAATCAATACAATTACTGATAGATAGCTACTAACTAATAGGCAGGTAGTATATACAAGGTGAGCTGGGTATGCTGGACAAAAGGATAAACATGTGTAGAACTGAGTAGGCTGGCACAGTGTCTTATCACACTATGGAGAATGGTGGTCAGTTATGAGTTAATGGTTTCAAGAAGTTTCCACATAATATTTTCAGACTGGTTGACCATGAATAACAAGCTGAAGAAAGAAAAACTGCAGAAGGAAAATCCCATACTGCATTATAGGCCAGTGAAAGAGCTAAAGAAGCTAAATGCCCTTCTTTTCCCATAGTACTTCTGAGCAGAATGCACATGGTTGCTTAGTTGCCTAAGCCAATCTTGGTATATGTGTACTGTTTCAACATTATGAGCAACAGTTCTCCTATTCATTAAAAAAAAAAGAAATTCCAGTTTGGATAAGTATTGGCCCTCCTTTGGGAGTCTTCATATCACAGTCTCTTTCTTTTTTATGATAGGATTGAGATTTTTGGACTTCTTTTCCCTCACATCAATCCATTCCCCAAGCTTAAAGGGTTAAATGAAAACCAGAATTTGAGAAAGACTTTGAGGAAGTCTAGGATACAGAAATGTTTATGCTTATGTCCAGGTCAAATATCCTTGCAGTTTATTCTATTCAAAATTCACCAGACACAAAATCTACCTAAGAATCTAATAATATCAAACTTTGTTTTGCTTATAAAGTCATTACAGCTATGGTGAACTACAAGAATTCTGGAGTGTGAACTACAGAAAGAAAAAAAAAGAATTTCTACCACAACATATAATAAAACAATAAATCTTTTACTCTTTCAACTTAGATCCAAGATAGGACTCTACTGTCACAAGTGGGTAAGTGCCAACTAAGGAATTAAAGCTCTCTTGGAGGTACTAGTTGTAGGTAATGCTTAATTCTTTGTTTTTTTTTGTTTTTTTTTTTTGGATGATTTTGGTACCAGCAATCAAACTCAGGACCTTGTGTTTGGCAGGCAGGTCCTTATGCCACTGAGCTATCTCCCTGGCCCTATAATGCCTAGTTCTAATGCCATTTTTTATGATTGTTTTCCTTGAAACTAAGTTCTCTACCTTCATTTCAACCAGTTTGTTACAAACCTATTTATTTTCAGAAGTCCAATATACATACTAAAATTCAAGAATAAGTAGTTTATCTTATCTTCCAAATAAGTTTCAAATAAGTATTCAATGAGTATTATTTCAAAGAGTTGTATAGGAAATATAAAAGCTAGGCTTTTAAACTATTAAAACAATGTGAAAATAAAATATGCTGTCTAAGCTTGAAAACTCCTTTTCAGTTCCAATACTATGATGAGTTCCAATTCTTTCTTTGCAATTCTTTTTTCTTTATAATTCCATCATACCACTGCTATCTTATCATCACCATCGTAACAGCCACTTGTGGAACTTGACTGTCTCTATTAAAAGATTCCCTTGTTCAGTTATCCATTTTACCTAATATACAAATCAAATGTGTCCTAATTGTGCCCCAAATTTTCTTCAATCTGTATCAATTCTTCTTTCTGGCTTTATTCTTCAATTAGCCTATCACATGAATACTAACCTGAAGCAGATCTAAACCACATTCTCCTGAAGACTAATAAAATGCCTGGAAGATAACATATGTCAAAAATGTATAAGAGATTAACAATTAAAAGGTTTCATGGTTTTGCTCTTACCTAGCTACAGGCTATTGTAATGACAGAGTTTTATGGTATTCACAAAGAAATATACTACTATTTCCTTAATGATATAATAAGTATTAATTACTTTAAAAACATGACAAAACAAATCTCTTCAGAACAAGTAAATCAGACTATTTGGATTTTTCTTTTCTTTAGAAAAATAGTAACAACTTCTGATTCATATCCAACAGAGTGATCAGAGAAAAAAAACCAGTATTCTTAATTTTATCAAAATTTTATTACTAACCTGCTGAGGAGTAATGGTATCTCTGTAACTTGGTAAAATTTTCAGAGTGACACTTCCACTAATATTTTTCAGTAATTCTTGTAATTCCTTTGGGTTGTTCCCAACCTCATGGCCGTTGACTTCTTTAATGATATCACCAACATGAAGTAGACCTTGTCGGTCTATCATTCCTCCATGAAGGATTCGGGCAATTACCAGATCATTATTTTCAACTCTAAATGTTACACCCTATGGGAAACAATTATTACTTATCTTACTAAGAAACATTCAAAAATGTAATAAAATATTCTAAAACTAGGTATCAGTATTATTGTTTTATGCTTTTTCCTATATTAATATTGTAATCCTATTAAATTATGCACAACTAAGGGAACACATAGCACTCCCTCAAGATTAGTTTTCATGTAAGGTTAACCCTAAAAAAGAAACACACTAGTATCTGGTCTATACTCCATATGATAAAAGGAAGCTCAAAGAAGTAAAGGTATTTGTTTATTTTTATGTACTTTTACCTAGCTTTCCCACTTTTCTATTTAACTGTTTTTAGGATCCAAAATATATAAATTCAGTAGAAGATAGTAACCTTCACTATTTCTAGGGCCCTATATGGCTACAGTTTTTAGTATAATTTTCTTCTGTGTTTTGGTATCACCTTCAGTAAATAACCTAAATTCGGTTTTTCAAAAGATCATAAAAAAATAGAATAATTACCTTTGAAGTTTTTTTGTTTTGTTTTTTGCTTCTAATTCAGTTTAAATTTTCATTTTGGTTTTGTTTCATAAATTAAGTTGATAAAACATCAGTAGGTATTTAAATATGGGCCAAAAAGACCAGTAAGTCACACATGAATACAATGTTCATACTAATAAAATATCAAAAAGAAAAATCTATTACAGTAGTGACTAAGCCACAAATGATGTTATATTTTAGATTTAAGAAGGTACTCAGTTATCTACTCACCAATGGCTCCCCAGCTCTTTTGTGAATGCCAAGAATACGAATGGCATCTACTGGTAATAACTGATTATTGATAGAATTATTCATTTCTGGGCTCGATGGAGGTGAATCATAACACTTTGATGCCACAATATCATGTGCTTCCAAGAGTGACTAGAAGTCAAAACACCATGTGGTTATTAGCTACTGATGGAGTAAGTTACTAAAAATAATTTGTTAGTTCATTATCCCAGCAGAGTGCTAACAAATTCTAACTCACACATTATTAAATTTCTAAACAGAAATCAAACATAGAATCTTTTTAAAAATATAAAAATACATAGTTTTATTTGTTATCCCCAAGCAATTTTCTTTCTTTAGGTTTGAACAGACAGAACTCAGCCACACTTTTTTAATGTGGCATGCTCACTAGGAATCAAACCCAAGTTTCCAAGTCTGGGGCAGAGAAAGCACCAAATTTCACTATCCTGGTGTTTTTCTCAACATTACTTTGTACTTATCATTAATCTCTACTTACGAGCATCATGAAAATACAAATGACAAGAACCTACATTTTTACTCTCCCATTCCTAAATTAGTTATATACCCATTTTACAGGTATAAAATGTCTCTTAAGAAGATAGCCAACAAAAAATAAATATTAGCATCTTATATCAGTGATAGGAAATTTTATATCACCAATAAAAATTTCAGTCTTGAAGGGATATTTTTGATGGGAAAAAAATGAGTCAGTAACAATGATGGATAAAATGTATTTTATTAACTTCTATTTTTACTATAAATGTCCTGTCATCACAGATGGTTTTATCTAGTTTTCTAGGAATTTCTTATTTTATATACTCAGTGTGAAGCTGAGTACACAATAATTTGAGTGAATAGAATATAAGCCCCAAAAACCCACCCCACAAAATCAAAACATAAGAATCTGAATACTGGCTTAATTAGCAATTCTTAGTGATTCAATGAAATTATTTTTAAGAAACTGTAGAAAAATTCACAAAGAAAAAGAAACTCACAAATCTACATGTAAGGATTCTTCAAAGTTATTCAAAGCTCAAACCTGGGTTGGATGGATTTTTATCTTACATTTTCTTTTCAGACATTTTCATTCCCATGACTTGAACTACTACTTACATGTTAATAACTCCCAATTTTACATGTCTGATCCAGAATGCTCATGAACTTCAGATTCATATACTAAAACTGCCCATAACTGGCTAAAGTCACCACAGTTTGAAAACTACAAATGATCACAGAGAATAGAAAGAATGAGGTAAATTCCCAAGTCTACATTATACACAGAAGGGCTGAAAAATTCATTTATCATAACTTTTCCTTTTTTAATGCTCTGGATTGAACACAAGGCTTTCTCAATGAGTTATGTCCCCAATCTGTTTTTAATTTTATTTTTGAGATAAGGTTTTGCTAAGACAATAAGTAGTTGCCCATCCTGGTAATGAATTTGGTAATCCTCTTGCGTCTGCTTCCCAGAGTACAGAAATTACTGTGGAGGTATACTCCACACTTGGCATTTAAACAACACTTTTTTTTTTTTTGTATTTTAGGGACGGGTCTACAGGGTGTTCAGTGCCTCACTACTAGACTGGACTCGTAATGATATGCCTGTTTACAGCCTCCAAAGAGCTGGAATTACAAGCACAAGCCACCACAGCCAGTCTCAATTGATGCCCATTCTCAACTGACATCTCAGCATACCCTGGGGGCAGGGCTACCATGGTAGGCCTGAGGGTCAAACCTCTGGCCCCGACACCTGCTTGCAGGCACTTTAATCTGCTGAGCTATTTTGGCTGGCCCTTGCAACTCTTTATTTTTAAAACTGGTAAAAAGAACCATTTCCCTGCTTTGTCAATATGATATACACTACAAAATAACAAGATAGCTGATGAGAACCTCTACATTTAAGAGGAACTAATAAATACGGAATGAAAAAATTGGGAAAATGTTGCATTGCAACCTTTAATGAAAAATATCGATTTAGGCACAGATTAATTTGTGTTCATCAAAAGGTAAATAAATGGTTGACAGGTAATAGCATCAGTACGTCAGAATCAACACACTTGTTTACTTGGTACAGTTTACTTCTTAGAAATGTTAAAAAAAAAGCTGAGACCATCATTATCCTTAATCAAAAGCATAATCTCTCTACATCAACTGTGGCACAGCAACCATGGAGTAAAAATTTTCTGATGTATTCAAAATGCATGCTGTATCACATTTAAGATGCATTCTAGTTCCAAATAATGAACTTGAATCATCAACATTTTAGCTGGAACTTCTGTTTACAGGAAATAGAAGAGTTGACAATATAGCAGAAAACAACCAGACAAATCCACAAAGTGTGACTGGACAATGGGCTGGTCTCTTCAGTAAGTCAACATTATAATAAAGGGAGAGTACAGGCTTTCCAGGGGCTCAACCAAATATCACAAAGAGACCTGGATAGAAATTCATATTAACAATAACTCCCTGCCTCTAAGATTTCCAATTGTCCTCTGGATAAAGTCTGAATCATTTGGTATACCTTACAAAGGATTCAATCACCTGACTCCTAAAGAAAAAGTGTTTCTGACAGGTATCCATGTTTTTATACACAAGACACTGGCATATGTAGGAAACACCTCACCATTAATCTTTATATTCTGTATTACCATTTTTTGAGATACATGTTTGCATAAGAAAAAGCAGATATTACCAAATGATTTTCAGTATTAACATTTGTAGAGCAAAAGAGGTGATTTTTTACAATAGTATATGCTTCTATCTTAGCAATATTCTTTCCTACTGTTTCTCATAAAACCAGTTGAGATACAGGGCATTCTGTATTTCTGTTCTCTTCAGTTACTTTACTTCATTCTCCACTATCATACTCTTAATTACTACAAGTTAAAAAGAAATTTTTCTGTCCTTCCTCTGAAATTGACTCCTCTCCACGAAACTGATGAACTCAGGCACAGGGCAATGATTAAATTGTACTTATGTTGGTCCAAATCTGCAAATCGTATGTTATATAACTTTCCACTGTAGACAGCTCTGCAGAACTGCCTTACAAAAGCCTATCTTCATAATGACTGCTAAAGAATATTCGTTATTGGGTCAATAAGGACTTCAAAGCAGAGTGGTAGTAAAGAAGAAAGAAGTCCATTCTCAATGTTAGGAAATGCTGCTATAATGTGCTCTGACAATTCATCAAAGTTATGGTTTTCTTTAATTGCACAAGAAATCCATGGCGATATATTTCTGTAATGGACACTGTATATACATATGCAGTATGTATGTACAGTTATATTTGATAGTTTATATATATCCAGTTTATCAGGATATTCAAATATCTACACTGGAAGTTGAATACTTATAACCCAGTGCTCACACTACATTGGAATGCAACAGTGAGAATACTTAGGAACATGGAACCCAGGAAGAAGAAAGGCAGAAAAAAGTTACCTGGAAGTGAGGTTCCTTGAGTATACCAACAAGTTCTGCCACATTCTCATCCACATTTATTAGAGGTGTGATATCTTCAAGAATTTCATTGACTAATTCCAAATTATTGTCACTGACAGCTTCTAATTTTGAATCTTCAAGCCTCTCATGAGCCTAAAAAGACAGTAGTATATTAAAGTAATAGTAGTTTTTACTTCAAATCAGTTTATTTATTTCTTCTTAATAGTTTTAAAATATATTAGTTGGAGGTGTGATTCACTTAAACTAGACAATATTTTGGCTCAAGGAAATACATGAAGTTTATAGCAAATATATCATGCAACATAATAAACACTGGCTATTTCTATCCTACAAGTCAAGAAAGTTCATTTTTGTAACTACTGCTGAAAAGAACTGAATAGTTCAGATGCTTACTAAAAACCATTCTCCATTTCTACCCACCAACAGGATTTCTTAATGACCTAGTTGAGGATTGAATTCTAAATATTAAAGTTTATATTTTATTAAATGATTAAGCATAATAAAAACATAACAAAAGCAAAGAATTGTTCCATAATTATATATTAATAAAATAAATATATATGTTAACATTTTTTAAAAATGATATAAAAAACATTTTGGAAATTCCAGAATCTGAAACCTTCTATTTTTTAATTCTTGAAAGCACTGAACATAAATAGCACTTGCCTAGCATGCATAAGGCCCTGACTTTGATCCCTATCACTGCAAAAGTGTTACTTTCAAGCAGGACTCTAACAGACCTCATGGTTTAACTGAGGGAATGAATCCTCTTGAAATATCATAATCTTTTCCATCTTTCTGCAGGAAATATACTATGAATTATTGTCACAGCAAATAACTCAATTATTCTCTCTCTTATATTGCAGGAATAAAGCAGAGTTTTAAATCTAAACTGGAAATGAACATAAAAAAGATTCAATTTTTAAGTATTCTTTGCTTCTCTGATAAATGTCTGCTGTGTGATTTTGAGACAGAAAAACAACCCAACTATTATATGATGATCTTATATTTATATTTGAAGTCAAGCAATAAAAGTACTAAATTTTAACAGATTTTTGTAAAAATTTACATATTACATCTAACACTGAAGAGTAGACACTTCACAGTCCAATTCTAAATTTTATAAAGATCATCTTTTTGTTTGAATATATTTTTCTCTGGATGATTCATATGAGTAAAATAATTCTTCTTTCTTCTTAAATATAGGGCTTTGCTCCCTTGCCCAGGCTGATCTCAAATTCACAGTCCTGCCTCAGCCTCCATTGTAACTGGGATTATAAACATTCACAAAGTCAATATTCTTAAGGTAATAAATGAAGGAAGCTTTTATAATCTGGGTGTAAATCCTGGTTTGACACTTTTATTTATTAATTTATTTTTGGTCTTTTTGAGACAGGGTCTCGATATACAGCTCAGGCTAGCTGTGAGCTCACTTTGTAGCCCAGGCTGGTCTCAAACTCAAAAGGATCCTCCTGCCTCAGACTCCCAAGTAGTGGGATATAGGTGTGAGCCACCATACCCAGTGAAGAAAGCTTCTAAAAAAGAAGAACCATAATATTTATTGAGAGCTTTTCTTTTCTGGTGCCACTATACTTGCTATGTATTCTCTTGTGTGTGTGTGTGTGTGTGTGTGTGTGTGTGTGTGTGTGTGTGTATGTATGCATGTGTGTATACTCAGGAAAGGTAGATACATTTATCATTTTTACAGGCAAAGTAATTGATACAACAAGGTGAAATGATTGTTCAATGTTCACACCACTAATAATGGCAGAGACAGGGTAGTTAATATGAAGATATGAGCTCTTATTTAAGCTTAATTGCTATATACAGAATTGCTCTAAAATCATCTCACAGTTAATAATTCAATCCAATATACAATACATTATTCTCATTTAAAAGTATAAGATATAGTTTTACTGGCTGCTACTTTAGTTGTTGCTTCTTAGCATGACTCTTTCAGAGAAGATGAAATCATTATTGTTCCTTCATATTTTACCCATAGTTATCTGATATTCCTATAGTTCAGAAAATCTTTTCACTCCTTTACTATAAGAAATGGCTATTTGGAATATCTGCTTCTTCAGGAAATAGGTGACTGGATTAATCTACAAAAGGCTAAAAAACTGGTATGTCAATATAATGGAGTTTTATATTAACTTTACAAAGGGTAAAAATGCTCTGGTTACTGATACAGAAACATTTTAAAAAATCAAGGTCTAGAATGAGCACTACAAACACATACTGCTATTCTGGAAAATGGTAAAGTTATCTTTAGCCATAGATGATAGAAATACAATTTTTGTAAATGTTATATCCAGTACATTGTTGTATTTGATTACTGGTCCTCGTAGCATCTTTTTTTTTTTTTTTTTTTTTGTGGTTCCAGGGATTGAACTCAGGACTTTGCGCTTGCCAGGCAGGTGCTTATTCTACTGAGCTATCTCCCTGGCCCAGTCCTAGGAGTATATTAACGGACTTCTTAGGATTTTCTTTTATAAATTATACTATAATGTGAAATGATATAAAGTAGCTCAAAACTAAAATCAAGATAATTTCATCTGCAATAGTATCAAAAAGAATGAAATAATCAGGAGTAAATTTAACAGCCCCCCCCGCGCAAAAAACAGCCCTCCAAAACTTCCACTCTGAAAACTATAAAATGCTATTGAAAGAGACTGAAGACAATTTAAATAAATTTTAACAATCTCCATGCTTGTAGACATTCTCGGGATGATAATGTTCCCCCAAGGATCTACAAAGTCAACATAATGCTATTGGTATCATAGATAACTTTTGTGTGCAAATTGACAAGCTAATTCTAAAATCCTTGTGTAAGTGCAAAGACCCAGAATAGCTAAAACAATACTGAAAAAGAACAAATAAGATGCATACTCTAATTTCAAAACATGCTAACACTAACAGTTATCAGACCACTGTATATCTGCTATAAGAATAGGCAAAATAATGATCAATGGAATGGAATTGCGAGCCCCAAATTAAACCTATACATCAGTAGTACACCTACATGTGAGGTGAGGGTGATAAAACTATTCAATAGGGAAATGAATAGGCACATACAAGAGAGAAAAATTGGAACTTTACTTCATACCATTAAAAAGTACCTCTCAAAAGTACCTGATTATTTCTTTCTGATACTATTGCAAATGAAATTATCTTAATTTTAGTTTTGAACTGCTTTATACCATTTCACATTATAGTTTAATTTATAAAACAAAATCCTAATGTCAGATTTAAAACTATAAAACGATAAAGGAAATGTAGTACATTTTACTTTAGATTTGACAATTCTCGTGTGTGACATCAAAATAACAATCAATAATATATCGTATTAAGATTGTGTCTTGAAATTAAGTGTTTGCCCTTCAAAAGATACTATAAAAGGGCCACACAAATAGCTCAGTGGATTAAAGCACCTACAAGCTGGCGCAGGGGCCAGGGTTTTGATCCCTGGGCCTGCTGTGCCAGCCCAGCTCTTGGAGCATGCTGAGACAGCAATTTAGACTGGGCAGAGTGGCGCACATATATAATCCCAGCTCTTGGGAGGCTGTAAACAGGCAGATCACTATGAGTCTGATCTTGTAGTGAGACCCTGAACACCCTGTAGATCCTTCCCTAAAATATAAAAATAAATAAATAAAAAAAAATACTACAAAGAAAGTTGAAAGATATATGTGAGAAAATATTTACAAACCATATATCTAACAAGGAAATTGTGCCAAAAATATATTATTTAAAATTCCATAATAAAAAGAAAAGTAACACAATTTTAAAATGGACAAAGTAGGGCCAGAGATATAGCTCAACAGCACAAGTGCCTGCCTGCCTGTAAAGTGCAAGGTCCTAAGATTGATTCCTCATTTTTGAAGAAAAAAAAAAAAGGCAACTGTGGCAATGTAACTGAGTAGACAGTTCTTCAAAGACTATACACCAGTGGTCTAAAAGCACATGAAAAGATGCTAAGATCACTAGTCATGAGGGAAATGCAAATCAAAATCACAAAGAAGTATCATTCTACAGCCCCTCGGCTAGTGGATATCAAACAACCAGATAATAAATGTGGAAGAGAATGCAGATATCACAATGGTTGTACAATGCTGTTAGGAAGGTTAAATGCTCCAGCCACTTGGTAGTATTCAATCTCTTGTGAGTTTTAACTTCAGAAGACCTACCGAGTTTTTACAGTGAAAACTAAACAAAACTCCTTCATACTTATAGGAAAAAGAAAGGGAAATTGGCTACTCTGCAATCTATTTAGATTACTTTTTTTTTTAACAATGTTTAACTCAAGGGAAAGTATTTCTTGAATCTTATAGAAAAAGTAGAAAAGGTAAGGAAAACCAGAAAAGCCAAAACAAAGATAAAACCTTGAAAGAAGCTAGAAAGAGATTAAAAACAAATCATGGAAGAGCAAGGATAAAAATTAAATTGGACTTATTTTCAGAAACCATGCAGAGTACAATTGAAAGGTAAAGACACCCCCCCCCCCCACACACACATACACCAACAGAGTTTCCTATCCTGTGGAATTATCCTCTAAAAGTAAAGAAAAAAGACTTCTTTTTGTACCAGGGATTGAACTCAGGACCTTGCACTTGCCAGGCATGCACTTAAGCCACTGAGCTATCTCTCTGGCCCCAAGACTTAATGTAAACAATAATCAGGCAGGAATCTGTTGCTAGCACTCATGCCTTCCAAAAGATATTAAGTAAACAACACAATATTGGTTCAAAATACAAGTAAAGAAGAGCTTTAGAGAAAAAGTATGGTTAAAAGAAAGTCTCTTCTTATTCTTAATTGATTTAATAAGTAAGTTCATTCAAAATAATACCACAAGTGCATTTGGTAATTATAGTTTAAACATAAGTAAAATAAATAACAGCATCCTCATTATCAGGGATAGGAAAAAGAAACTGGAAATATTCTGTAACAGGGTAGCTGTACCACCCACAAAGTAGTGCAGTATTATCTGAAAATAGACCTAGATTAACTGTAAATGTATACTACAAAATCAAGGGGCAGTGTACTAGAAACATGTCAAAAAATAAGTATAAATTCTAGGTATGGTGGCACATACTTGTAATATCTCAGCAGCTCAGGAAGCAGAAATAGGAAGCTCCCATGTTTAAGTTCAGCCTTGGCAAATGAATGAGACTCTGTGTTAAAATAAAATTTTATATAAAAAAAAGTAGGTGGAGGAATTGTGGACAAATGGTAGAGCACTTGCCTACTATGTAATGAGATGTTGGGTTCAATCCCTATATCGTTTTGTTTTTTTTCTTCACTATTTTAGGGAAGGCCCTATAGGGTGCTCAAGGTTTCACTACTAGATTGGACTTGTAGTGATTCTCCTGTTTACAGCCTCCCAAGAGCTGGGATTCCAGGTGTGTACCACCATTCCCAGTCTAAACTGCTGTCTCAGAGCGCCCCAGGGATGGGGATTGAACCCCTGACCCCTGTGGCTGCTTGCAGGTGTTTTAATCTGCTGAGATATTTGGCTGGCCCTACAAATTATAATTGATATGGCAAAGAAGAAAAAAAAAAAAACAAGTATGATGACACATGTATGCCTATAATCCTAGCTTACCCTGGGAGGCTGAGGCAAGAGGATCACAAAAACAGAAAAGATCTTGGGATGTATTAGCATGAAAGCTATGCTGAGGGGGGCAGTACAGTGTACAAGGAAGGAAATCATACAACATGCTCAGTTAAAAATGAGAAGGTAAAAAAAAAAATAGAGATCAAAGAATGGGGGAAACAGTAATGAAATGGTAGATAAAGATCACTTTAAACAGCAATGATCTAAATACACTAATTAGGAGTAACTGTCAGACTGGATAGGAAAATAAGATCCAATATATGATTTTTGGTACCAGATACCCACTTTAAACATAAAGATACAGAGAGATTGTAACAGTAAAGTATGAGCAGGATAGAAATGTTAATATCAATCAACAGAAAACCAGAAGAGCAATGCTTATTGTGGGCAAAGCAGACTTTAAAAGAGAAAAAAAATTACAAGAAGGCATTTTTTAATGATAAAAGGGTCAGTTCTCCAAGAAGACACAAGAATCTGTATTGTTTATGTGCTCTACAACTAAACATCAAATAAACAAAATCTGACAGACTGGAAGAATTGTAGTAATCTATAATTGTAAGGTTCAGTGCCTTTAATCAGCAACTGACAGGTAGAAAATAAGTAAAAAAAAAAAAAGACTTGAATTGGGCAATGCCACCAATCAACTGGATCTAACTAATGCCCACAGAATACTTCATCTAATAACAGAATATGTATTTCTTTCAAACTCACACAGAGCATTTATCAAGATAACATAATCTGAGTTTTTAATCCACCTTAGCACATTTACAATAAAAGTCATGTAAAGTATGCTGTCAGACTATAACAACACTAAACCGGAACAATAGCTGGAAAATTCCAAAACAGTTGGAAATATAACCACAAATTTCTAAATAACACATTGATCAGAGAAGAATTAAGAAATTATAAAGTACTTTGAACTAAGTTGAAACATTTTGTCAAAATAAGTGCAATGGCTGTGTGATGGTGATGTAGTACACAGTTTGATTGTGCTGCTGACAGTTCCCACTGACTAGACAACATTTTTTGAAGTTTCTACTGGCTGCCAGTGGCATAAGAAGGATCCTCAGAGACCATCAACCCACACAATGGAAGTAATGAACCAGGAAGATGTGAACTGCACCATGGAGGAGTGGGCTATGTTGAATTCATCTCAAAAGAAGCTTTATAGTGATGTGATGTGGGAAACATTTATGAATATGACGGCTCTAGGAAGTACTTGGGATATCCAACAAACTGAAGAATACAGTGACTGCTCAAGAAATCTAAGAAATGAAAAGATAACAAAATTTGATGAGAACAAAGTCTGAGTTAAGATGAAAAAATGTTCCTTTGGACTTCAGATGAGAATATAGATATATAACAGGCTAATCCACAGCAAGCTGAAAGCTATAGTTTCTAGTTGGACATTTATCATAAAACATGTTCACATTACCCCATGGTGAAGCCACATGAATATGTGGTATTTGATGAGAAGCTAAGTAATTGTAATGAACCAGGAGAAACCTACAGTGATTTCCAGTCCTTTCAGAAGTTTGTAAGATTAAAGCCTGCAGAGCAAAGCTATCAATAAAAAAAAAAAGTGGGATATGGCAAAGATAGTGTTTAAAGGGAAATTAATAGCAGTGAATAAAAAAGTATTAGGAAAGAAAAAAAATCTAAAAATGACAATCTAAATTTTCACTTTAGGAAACTCAAAGAGTAAATTAAGTCCAAAGTAGACAAAAAGAAATAGAGTAGAAATCAAAAAACAAACTACATCAATACAGAAGAATTAATGAAAGTAAAACTTGGTTCTGTAAAGATATCAATAAAATGGACAAATCCCTTAACAAATTAACTAAGAAAAAGGACACAAATTTACTGATATTACAAATTAAATAGGGACCATCACCAATGCCAAGGATAGCAACAGCTCTACATTCACAAATTTGATTAAAGTAGATAAAATGGATCAGTTCCTTCAAATATATCATCTACCAAACCACATCAAAGATACATAGAAAATATTTTTGTCTATTAAATAAATATAATAGCCTCTCACAATGCAAAGCCCTAGGCCCAGTTGGGTTCATGAGTAAATTGTAAAAAAGTGAAGGAAGAATTTAGACTCTCTCTGTCTCACAGATGAGAGGAAATATGAGAGAATAAATGAGAAGAGAGGAAATATTTCTGCAGTCTATAAGCCAACATTATTCTAAAAGTAAAACCAGAAAAGGCATTATGCAAATGTACAAAACAGAGTAAACTCTAATGTAAACTATAGACTTCAGTTGATAATTTGTTCATTTTATGGAAAACTGAGTAAAAAGTATAGAGTTCCCGCACATTACCTCTCCATCCCATGCTGTTTACCTCAGTACTCACATCTTACAAAATCTATAATTTACAGAGTTTACCCTATGTCGTGTCCAGTTTCACAGGTTTTGACAAATGCATGTCACAAATGCAAACATAGTAATTCCACTGCCCTAAAAACTTAACTCTATTCATCTCTATCTTACAAAATTCTGGCCAACTACTGACTCTTTACAATTGTCTCTATAGCTTCTGTTTTATCAAAAATGTCATACTGTTAGAAGGAGACAGATGAAGCCTTATCCGACTTGTCTCTTTCATTTAACAATACGTATTTAAGGTATCCTGTGTCCTCTAAGTTACATAGCAGATTTCTTTCTATCATTGAATAAGATTCCACCATATTTTGTTTACCTATTCACCTACTGAAGGATATTTTATTGCTTCAAGTTGTTGTAATAATGAATACAGCTGAAATAAATATTATATGCAGTTATCTGTGTGGATATAAATTATCATCAACTCACTTGGGTAAATATCAAAAAACACAATTGCTGAATGGTATGGTAAACCTGTTCAGCTTTTTAAGAAACTCTTAAGATTGTCTTCCAAAGTAGCTATAGCATTATGAATTATTACCACCAAAGAATGGGCAGCTTCCTTTCCACATTATGTGTTTCAAGTATTTTATCTCAGTCTACACTAAGGCTTTTTGTTAATGGCATGTTTCTTTTTCTTTTTTTCAGTTATTTATTTATTTTTTTGCAGAACTGGGGCTTAAGCTCAGGCCCTTTCACTTGCCAGGGAAGCATTTATTACAGTGAGCCATCTTCCTGCCCAATGGCATGTTTCTAGCTTTGATAAAATGTTTGATAAAATTTTTTTATAAAATTAACTTATCAATTATTTCTATTTTATATTTTTATGTTTTATTTAACAAATCTCGTATGAAGCAATGCAGGTTATTTTGTTTGATTTATTCATCCTAAAAATGTACACCTATTTTAAAACATATAGGAAAGACAAGATAGCTCAGTGGACTAAGCGCCTGCTTTGGCAAGCAAAGGGATCAGGGCTCGATCCTTGGTCCCACATGCTGTGCCAGCCCTGCCCTCAGGCGCACTAAGCCAGCAACTGAGTCTGGGCATGGTGGTGCAAGCCTATAATCACGTGCTGGGGAGACTGAAAACAGGAGGATCACTACAACTTCCAGCTGTGTAGTGAGACCTTGTATCAAATACATAAATGGAAAACAACAATAACAACGTTGTACACATACATATTTTTTTTGACAATTAAAAAATAAAAAAAGAGGCCTTGTCTAACCCAGAGTCACAATTCCTCAGTTTTTTTCTTAGTGCCAGGCATCAAACTCAAGACTTCACACTTACGAGCCAGGTGTTATGCTACTGAGCTACATCTCCAGTCCACAAAATCTTTTTTGATGTGTTCTTTTAGAAATTTTCATTGTCTTTATTTCTTACTTTTAGATCAATGGTAAATTGAGTTTTTACATACAGTGTGTGAAGAAAAGGACAATTTCATTTTTTTGCCTATAAATACTCAACTGTTTCAACTTTTATTGAAAAGACCATTTTTCTTCATTGAACTATCAATACATTATTAAAACTTAGTTTATGTGTTGATCTTTTTCTGGAATCTCTGTGTTCATTACTGTAGGGAACCCTACAGGTTTGTAGAAATTCTTAATATCAGAGTGTGGAAGGGCTCAGATTTTATTCTTTTCAAAACTGCTTTATTACTCTAAGTCCTTTGTGAATTTCAGAATATTTTATCAATTTTCAGAAATTTGACCAGATTTTATAATTCCACAGATCAGTGTAAGAAGCACTGACATCTTGAGACAGCTTTCCAATCCCTTCATTTTTGTATATTCTATGTTTGTATATGAGTTCATGCCTTAATTTCGGTAATTATTTTTCACGTATGGCTTTTGTACATATGTACTTTAGAAAATTTATCCTTATTTAAATGACAATCTCTAATTTTCTTTGTTAATATATAAAATGCAATTGATTTATATAGATGATCCTGCATCATTAACCTTTATTAGTTCACATATTAGGTCTAATTTGTAAGCTCTAGAAAGTTTGTTTTTAGGGTAGATTCTTAAAGATTTTCAATGTGGATGATGTTATCTTTGAATAAAGATGGCTTTTTTTCCTTTTCAATTTGTATGACTTTTATCTTTTTTCCCTTTTTCCTTTCTTGTACTAGCTAGGAACTTCAGGGTGATGCTGAACAGAGGTGATGAAAGCTGACATGATCACCTGCCTCTGCTCTTTAGAAAACATTCTAGTTTTCATCATAAATTATAATATTAATTATCATGATTTTAAATAGATAGTATTTATCAGGTTGATGGAAATTTCCTTTATTCCTAATTTGCTGAGTTTTTTCTTTTTAAAAATCAGGAACAGATGTTCAGCTTTAAAAAATTATTTTCCTGAAAGCATTAACAAGAGCAAATGGTTTTTAAAATCATGTCTATTAAAATGGTAACATATATTGGTTAGTTTTGAACTAATATAACAATGTTACTTTTTTTTTCAAACAAAACACACTTGGGTAATGAGGTATTATCTTCTTTGTATGATGGTATATTTGATTTGCTAATATTTTCTTGACTTTATATGTTCATCACTGTTCTGTAGCTTTCTTTTCTTGAAATACCTTTAGTTTTGGCAACCAAGGTAATACTAGCTTCGTAAAACACAGAAAATGTCCCTTCTTTTTCTTGAAGAAATCATATAAAATTAGTATTATTTCTTCCTTAAATATTTAATGTGGAATTATTGACAAGGTCTTCCTTTATCCCTATGATTTCTTAACTACTTAACTACTAATGCTTTTTTGTTGTTGAGATGCTGCTTGAACATTCAAGATTATTGAGTGATTCTATTTTATTT
The DNA here is from genome assembly GCA_004027165.1 of Ctenomys sociabilis. Classification (NCBI taxonomy): domain Eukaryota; kingdom Metazoa; phylum Chordata; class Mammalia; order Rodentia; family Ctenomyidae; genus Ctenomys; species Ctenomys sociabilis. The sequence goes on along the minus strand of PVKA01016982.1, from coordinate 6,832 downwards.
CAGCTTTAATTAATAAGCTTATGATTCTGCCTTACTTGATCAAAAAGTTATTCAAACATTTCAACTACTAATCATGAAAACAGATGATCCTCTGAAAGATCATAAGCCAAGGCACAAAATAAGACTTTATCCATAGAAGTTGTTAATAATGAATACACATATACTCAAATACCTTATGTTGTAATAATAAAATAAGCATAGATTTAGACAGAATACCTGTCCTAACACTGTTCTCTATCATTTACTTGGAAAGTAACCTTAGGCAAATCATTTATTTACTTTAAATTTTAGTTTTAAATTCATAAAGCTATTAAAATGATAAAACATTATATAAACCTTCCTTAGTAATAAGCATGTTGTGAAATACCTTACAAACATTATTATGGCATCTAAATCTACAGATCAAAAGCCACAACCTAAATACAAAGGAGCAGGGATATAACTTATTAACTGACAATAAAAACTAATAATCAACATTAAGACATCAATAGAAGCATGAAGACTGTTTTAATGTGCTAATATGAACTCAGAGTAAGCCATTAAATATAGGGATAACCAGTATCTCATTCTTACTAATGGAAACTTTATAAAAGGTGTAATTTTTTAGAAGTCTTGGAAGAAATCAAGGCAAAAAACTGGCAAAGCAATTGAAAAAGCACAAAAGAGGGTCAAATCAGTATTCTAGAAATGCTAAAGCATAAAGAATGACCAAATGGCTGTATGAAGGAAAGTAAGAATCATTTGGGACAAGCCTACAGCATGGGACAGCAGGACTGTGAAGTAAGTAATATACTAAGCATCAATGATAGTTATAAATATTCAGATGAGGAAAAGTATAAATGAAATAATATTGGTCCAAATAATGCTTGTAAAAGTATATTTAAACATGAGTTAAGGAGATTGTTCAAGAGTTGACTATGGAAGCAGACTTAAAATATCAGAGTTATGCAGGAATAAACAAAATTTCAAAGGAGCAGTACATAAATTAAGAATTTCAGTGAAAAATGGTATAGACTATAATTTAAAATAAGAAAACCAGTAACTTGCTGTTGAAAACAGAGATAAGACCAGGTTTTTTTCCACAGGTCCCATTATAACACAACTGTGTTACTATCATTCCTCTACACCTTAACATTATTAGACCAAAATTAAGAATCATATCGATCTGTATTTAAAGACAGAACATAAAAAGTAACACTGGCCTCATTTTTACATACCCTGTATTAAATTTCTGTTATGTGATATGCTATTTGCTAACTACCGTTTGTTAACTATTGCTAGATACACCGACCATGTTCTAAAACAGCAATATTGTTTTACTTCTGTAAAAACATATTTTCAAAATAATTCAGTGATTTCAGTGACAAGCCAATATACCTTAGCAAGTGATTTCACAATAGGATTTTCCATAATTCCCTTGAGGAAGATTAGGTCTATTTCTTCTGCTCCCGTAGATGAGGGCAGCTCTGTAAGGTTTTCCAAGACTTGCTGCATTGCTGCTGAGATAAAACAACATTAAAAAAAGCAAAACTTAAATTTCAAGCCATTATGAAGTAAGATTATAAAATAATGCAGGTAAAAAGATATTAACTTTTTAAACATTACATTAGACTACCTATTATACATACTTGTATTTGCTTTATTTTTTTAAATTTGAAAACCTTACTTGAGAAAAAATAAAACACCTAAATAGACTTACAAAAAATAAAAAAGACTTAGTAATCAAAAAATTTCCTGCAATCTCATAGCCTGAATTCACAGGTAAATTCTTTTTTTTTTTTTTTTTTTTTTTTTGGAACCAGGGATTGAACTCAGGCCCTTGCACTTGCCAGGGAAGTGCTTATTCCACTGAGCCATCTCCTGGCCCCTAGGTAAATTCTACCTATTATTCTAATTCTTAGATTTTTTTTTTATCTGAAGGATAATTAAATCCAAATACTTCACAAACTTTTCCAAAATTAAAAAAAAAAAACAAACACACACACACACACAGAAAAGAATCCCTCCTAATTCAATCTACAAAATTTACTACTTTCAAACTAAACCCAAAAACATTACAATAAAATTACAACTAACATCCCTTACAAACACAGATGCAAAAAATCAACACAACACTAGCAAAATGAATCCAGCAACATATAAAGAGTTTAACATGAATTTCAAGTACAATTTATTCATGGAATGTAAGAGTGATTAAACAAATGGAATGGTTTAATCAATAAGAATACATCAACAGAACAAAGAACCACAAAACACATGGGATCTCAGAAACACAGAAACATTGGACAAAATTTCAAAACCGTTTCATGATATATAAGAAACATTTTCCGAAGTAGGAACAGAAGAAAAATTTTTCAAAAATTTTTCAAAGGTGATAAAGGCACCTACAACAATCCTGAAGCTAAGGGACCAGCCAGATAGCTCAGGAGCTGTCCTGATAGCTCAGCTAACTAAAACACCTCCTTAAGTAGACTGCAGTGGTGGGCGAGGGGTGTTTGCTGCCCGAGTGCTGGCCCCACCCCTGAGGTGCCCTACAATGGTGTTTGAGACTGTGGTAGTGTGCCTATAATCCCAGCGCTTGGGAAGCTGAAAACAGGAAAATCACTACGAGTCTGATCTACATAGTGAGACCCTTTACCAAATATATAAAAAAAAAAAAATCCTGAAGCTAACATCAAGTTTAGTGGCAAAAGTCTAGACTAGATAGAGCTTTGATAGCGAATCTGTGGCACACTCATACTTAGTATGTGTAAATTACTTAGAATTTTGAAAGAGGTGAACAGAAGTAAAATGTGTTTGAATCAAGTTTTTCTTTAAATGGATAGGAAAAAAAGAGAATCAATTTTCAAAAAAATTTTGCCTCATGTCTATAAGGTATTTAGCTTACTTACATATGATTAGTTATTTTTCCTTGCTTTAACATTCTACATTTCTCTGTATTTTTAAATCTTTTATTGTGGGAAATTTCAAACATACAAAAAAGGAAACAGACTAGTATAATGAACCCAACAATTGTCAGCTGCAATAATTAGCAATAATTAACAATGAAGCCTTGTTTCATGCTCCTATATACTCTACCTTCTTCTTTATGCAATTTGAAGCAAATTCCATGTATCTTATTTGTGTGTGTATGTTTACATGTATGATATATATATATATATATATATGATCAGATGCTTTAATATAACAAAAGTACTTTTAATACATCTAAAAGTTAACAATTCTTTAAAGTTATCAAATATCTAGTTTTCAACTTTCCAGTTGTGCTGAAGATCTCAGAAATATTTATATTGACACTTTGAGTGCCTAATTATTATTTTTATAGTGCTTAGTAAACTGGGTGAAAAAGTGATGGAGACTATAAAAGATACCAACAATTGACTACTTTGAAGATTGTCATAAATTGTTACTAATTCTTGACTCTATGGAATTTAATTAAAACACTGACAAATTTGTCAATATCCTATGTCCTGGAAAGAAATTGTGAATATCATGAAGTTGTAATCATTAACTAATTTGTACACTTCAGTGCATTTCTAATTAAAATGCAATACATACTTCTAACTATACTAACCTAAAAAGTACATAAAAAGAGAAAAATATGAAAAAAATTTAACAAAGGGTAATAACAAATAGGCCTCATTCCAATTTACTACAAGAGGGATACTGCAAAGTTCTTCACCATAATTACGGACAACAGAATCTAAGTTGTTTTTTTTTTTTTTAAATTTCCCCTCTTGTATTTTTTTTTAAATAGAAACCAATTTTCCCTACCATCACAGACAAGACCTTCATACTTTCAAAACAGAGAAGAGCACTATCACAGAGAGATAGAACACTATCAAATATTAATAACATAAATCTGTAACAAGTACTCAGATATAGATAAACACAAGACAATTTTTGAGAATGTAGAACCTTCATGTGAAATGAACAGCTTTTTGCAGTGGGAGCCTTGCAAATTTGGGCAAGTGCCAGAAAAGCAGAGAAGTGTTCCCGATATACTTGAGACTCTATAAGAAAAAATCTCAAAACTTGAAGGCAAGTCACCTGCTAGTTCCACTCCTCCAAAAAAAAAAAATCACAGAAGAATATATCCTTTAATCAGGGTCTAGATTCAGTGCTATATAGATGGGATTCATAGTTGAAAGAGAAAACTAATAAACAGGACACTTATATTACAAACATTAAAAACCCAATAATCCTTAATCATTTATGAAAATGAATGATCACCATGAATAAGCTTCACCAAATTCCACAAGCAGAACCACTATTACTCAAAAAAAAAAATTACCAAATGTGAAGAAGGCAGAAGAAGAAAATGCAATGTACAGGAAGATAAAGCCAAAGAATCCTCTCATTAAAAATGGGCAAAAGAGGCCTACTGGGGATGTAGCTCAGACGTAAGGTATTGCCTGCCATACACAAGGTTTGAGTACTCTGCATCAAACACACCACTACCACCACCACCACCACCACCAACAACAACAACAAAACAACTGAGAGAAAGAAGGTATGAAAAAACTGCTAGATATCATCAAAGTCCAAAAATTACAAGGTAATAAGCAACCCAGAAATACAAAGAAATTAATAAAAAGCAAAACAGGCATGAAATAAAACTACAAATTAGTTAGGAATCAAATAAAACTACAAATATAGATTTAATCAATAGGCCAATAACTAGCTATTTCAAAAAACTAATAAAACTAAATGCATAGATACAAAAAAATACATAACATTAGAAACAAGATGAGAAAATCATGTTAGAAAATGAAAAGTAAAATACAATGAAACTATTTATTTTAAAATTTAGAAAATAGATGATTTTTCAAGGAAAATACCAATTATCAAAGTGTAGGAGAAAGATAAAAAAATAGAAACAGATCACAGTTCAGGATTCACTCTTTTAAAAGGCAAGAAGCCTGAGTAGATTTAAGAATACTATCAAAGCTTTAAGAAAGGAATAATTCATGTATTTTAAAATTCAAATCTCAATTCTGATAAAAATCTTACTTGTCATAAGAATAGAAGGAACTGAGACTCCCTTTATACCAGATTCTATACGCAGCATCACACTTAATGGAGAAATGTCAGAAGTTTTACTAATAAAAGTCATGAACTGGACAAGAAAGCTACTGTTTTACAAACTTGTTAAGTTCTTATTAATGTGGTAAAATAGGGTGTTTTAAAAATGCAGAATACATATCTACTTAAAAGTCCAAGAAATTAGTTTAAAAATTAAAGTTCATTATCATAGTTTCACCAGGTGATGAGACACAAAACAATGGAGAAAGATTAGTTGTTTTCCTAAACAGCTGTAATATCAGAATAAGTTCAGTAAAAAAAAATCAATATTTAAAAATATTAATTATAAATAAAACTGTGTAATACTTAGAAGCAAAAAGTGGCATGATTTCCTGTAATGTTAAAGCTACCAACTTTCCATGAATTATGTAGCAAGGTATTAAGAGAAGTGCTATCTTAAAATGTTTACTAAAACAGCAAATTTTATACATACATACACACACACACACACACACATAAATTGCACTACTGGCAGCTGAACTTGAGACCCTTCATACTGACATATATATCCCTATATTTCCAATTCTTTTAAAATTCTTTTATTTTAAAACAGGGCCCAAGTCATTCAGTGGCACAAGAAGGGCTACAACTTCCAGTCTTCCTGCCTTAGCATTTCAGACTTCTGTGACATGCCTGCCTGGCTGGTATATATCTAACTCTCTATTAATATAGTTCATTAGGTAAGACAAATTCAATAAAATGAATGGTATTTACCTATCTGTATTCTAAAATATCAAGTAAGAATTGTTTTACAAAACATTTATATGTAGCTTTAGAACTATATATCATTAAATGAGCCATTTTTAATTAGGATCAGAACCAATTGTAGTGTTAAGCTTTTTTTCTTTTTTTTAAATCATCAATATATAATTACTTCAATTTATCACAAAATTAAAAATAACATTTTGTGGAGTTTCTAAAACTTTGAAACTATCTCATTGATATTTGTCTCTCAATAAAATGAAATAAAATAAAAAAACAAATCTCAAGTTATTACATTATATAATCTCTATTTATAAATGTACCTTATAGAATGATAGTTTAGCACAGAAAACGAATCGATGCATTTTAAATATATCATTAATATTATTTTATTTATTAATACTAAGATAAAGATAAAATATTAATGATATCAAAAATAGTGTAGACAGCTAGCCTTTATTGAACACATTAACATAAACTTTTTTCTATAACCACTTAAAAATTTTTTTTAAAAAATCTTATTTATTTGGTACAGGGTCTCACTACACAGCTTGGACTCATAGTGATCCTCCTGTTTCAGTCTCCCCACAGCTTGGACTACAAAGCATGCACCACCATACATGTTTTCAGTAACTGGCATAGCAGGCATGGTATGCAGTACCGGATTGAACCCAGGTCCTCACACTTGACAGGCAGGCATTTATAACACCATGCTATCTCTCCTTTTGATGGCATGTCACATTCATTTAATTCAACAAACTGAATTTTCCAATGAAAATATAACAGTTAAATTGAAAATGAGATATTAAAATTACTATATTTTATAGATACAATAATTTCATCAAATCTACGTTACATAATTTATAGAACCATGAAATGAAAATATCTCATTCTATATTTGCAACAATTTAAGGATAATTCTACATTTCTTTTGAAAATTTTATACTTAATATATGCATTTGTAGTACATAGTGATTACGTTCATCATGGGGAGTTGGTAAATGTATATAACATATTTTAATTCTTACTTTCTTTTTCCCTACTC
>PVKA01016981.1:0-46761 GCA_004027165.1 Ctenomys sociabilis | reverse complement strand
AAAAAAAAAAAAAAAAAAAAAAAAAAAAAAAAAAAAAAAAAAAAAAAAAATGAGTGAAAACATAAAAAGCCCACAGACAGGCACACAAAGAGACAGTGAAACAAAAAGAACTGAAACTCACTTTAACATGGTTACTCTGAGATACAGGGGTTAAATACAAAATAAAACAGGAAATTCAAGATTTTAATATGAATATTTTTACAAAAGGGACATAAGGTACTGATACAATTCAATTTCCTATGAATGTAAGAGCCATCCACTCAACCACCATGTTATGCTTGCTAAAACCATGCAGGTTGATAAACAATACATAGACACAGTAAGCAGTTCAAAGATATTACAAATGTTATATGACTTCTGTGCAAAAACTAAGAAACTAACAGGTACAGTTCAAAGAAAATATTCAATAATCTTCAACTACCGAGTCAAGAAATCCAATCATAGGCCATACAGTAAGGGGTAGCTCTCATATCGAACCACAAGATGGAGTTAAGGCCCTCATAAGCACAGCTGAACTGCTTGTCTAAGTTCCTTAATCAGCAAACACATTAATAATCAGAAGAATTTTGTAAATAATCACAAGAAGCAGAGGAAGAAAGGAAATAAAAGTAAAAGCTAAAAATGCAAGAACAGAAAGGAAGAGTAAAAAATAATTATCTATTAAATATAAAAATATATTTCTCCAAAAATCACTATGATGGACAACTACCTGGCCTATCAGACTAGTACAAGGAAAATTTCAAAGAAATTTTCAAAGAAAAAAATAAGGGAAGCCATAATAATAGTGAGAATATGTGCAAAGAGTTTAAGTAATTTTGAGGGAATTGTTAACTTCCAGAAGGTAATATAAATTTTCAAATTAGACTGAGGTCAATTAATGTTTAATGATTATGAATGAGTCATCCAATGTAGAAGACTCAGGTCCTCATCTCAGTCCAAAAAATCAATATTTGTAATCCCAAGGTTACGTTATTGGAATCCTGTCAATTTGATTCCAATCTACCACTTTCCATGTAACCCACGGTGAAAATTGAAGACACTAAATTATATCTTTAATCATCGGGGAGTCAAGGGGCTCCAGGTCCAACCACGAAATGGCCTCCCGGAACCAAGAGAGCGACCCAGGGCCTCACCCTGTTTTTATTCAGTGGGGGAGCGGCTTGAGGATTGACTGAGAATTGTGGGAAGTAGGTGACTACTGTGAGCTGAGCTAGTGGGTGGCCTACATTTACCTCTGCCATGTGCAGAGAGGATATGCAGAGAGAGTAATCTGCATTATATAGTATTTAATGTTTTGGAAAGTCTGGTGCTTCGGCTTTGATGTAGTCTTTCAAGCCCCAGGAAGTCATAGCCTCTATTTTGAGGCTCGATCCTAGCTGGCAGTGCGGAGCGTTAGCTCTACCATCCTGTCTCCACCTGATTCACGTTAAGGAGCAGCAGGCTTACCAGGGAAACACGCATGCCACCTTCAAAGACTATCACCAGCACCTCAGCTAGACCAATACACATTGCTTAAGGCCAATTGAAGGATAAACAGAAGTCCTATCCAGCTCTGTACATAACAATATGAGGAAATAGGATCAGATTCAGTCAAAATAGAGACAGTCCCTTTTCTTTCAAGGAGAGCTGCTCAGGTGGTCCCCCACAATCCAAAAAAAAAAAAAAAAGAAAAAAAAAGAAAAAGCAGTTCATGAATTCAGCCTGCTTAAATTCAAAGTCATAAGCAAATTCTATGCCACAGAAAAATTATTGTAGATCACAAAAAAATGATAAAAGTTAATAAACTAATCTTGGCACTCTAGGACAACTATGTGTCAAGACCTGTGACATTTATAAAGTTTTCATAAGCTACAGGCCCCATTTATTTATGAGTAAGTGTCAAAAAAAATCTAAATTAATCGCAAATCAAATTCTAAAACTGCATTATAAATTTAAATTACATTAAGAAAATGACCTCTCATGACAACTAATATTAGTCTTAGCAATGCAAATATTATTTAACATAAGGAAATTTAGTAACTGGTACATCATATCAGTCAAAGCAAGAAAAATCATGAGATTGAATTGTTACTGGATTGGGGGTCCTGTCCAGTTTCTTTATGTCCTAACCAAAGAACTGAGCAGGACACTCAAGAGAAACAGCAAGATCAAAGATTTATTTGAAAATGAATAAACAAGAAAGAAAAAAAGGTACACTCCACAGAGCAAGATCTGGCCTGTAAGGAGAGTTCACAGCCCCAAGGTGGCCTGGTGCTGCATGATTAGGGTTTAGGGTCAGGTTGAGGGCTTGATCTGAGGTACGCCTACAAGGAGTGGCTTCATTTGGCCCTTCCAAGGTGAGTTTCTGGTCCTTGGAGGAACTATCATGGCATCCAAAGCCCAAGGGGAAAGGGGGTCAAGTCAGCACCATCAGTAACATGGTAATCAGACATGAAAGTACCAAGGATTGCAGAAGACCAGACTGGGCCCGGACCTGGAGACACACAGCGTACAAGGTAAGCTACCTGGCTACAGTCTCCCATTGCATTTAGACCTGGGTGACCTGGTCATGGGCTAATCCCAAAAATTAGGTTCCGCTGTTGACCACTCCTCCCTTCTTTCCCCTACCATTTCTTTAGCTCTTGCTTGCCTGTTTAAAAAAAGGACTAGCATAGTCATGACTTTGTCTGGATACTTGGATATTTTGTTACTGATGTTGTTGTTTGTGTGGTTCTATGAATCAAGGCCAGGAAATGCAGGTTCAGCTGTGATTTGCAAAGTCACTGCAGACACAGAGAACCTAAGGAAACAATGGACTGTTTTTGTTTTCCAAAATCCATATAAGGAAATCTTAACCACCAATGTCAGAGTACCAGGAAGTGAGGGACTTGGAGAGGAAATCGGGTCAGGAAGTAGAGCCATCAGGAAATCCGGAAAGAGATTAGCACCTTTACAAAAGCTACCACTCACATCTCTCTTCCTCTCCCGCCCCAGTCCCTCTCTCATTCTCTCTCTCTCTTTTTCTCTCTCTCTCCCCACCCCTTTCTGTCCTGGGAGGATAAAAGAGTTCTGCAACCCAGGAAAAAGCCCTCACCAGAACCTGATGGTGCTTCCAGCTTACAGAACTTTGGGAAATAATTGCTTATTGTTTAGAAGCTATTATATTTTGTTACAGCAGAACAAACAGACTACATTTGCTAAAAAAAGAATTCAATAAGGCAACCAGATAGACATTCAAATTCTAGAACTACTTACTCTATGAGCAGAAAGCAGCTTAAAATATGTGTGGAAAACTTAAAGTCCTATTCATAATAATAAACATCTTAAAATGGGCACGTGTGGTAGAAACTCAACTCAAATCACAGTTTTTATTTTGCTGTTGAAACAGCTGTTTTATAATGCGATTCTGTTAATTCAATTTTGTTAACTTTATGGCATAATAACAGAACACACAGTTAATTATAGAAATTTCATGAAATACATACAAATTAGCATCAAGCATGAGGCTGCATTTGCCTTTAGTACAAGCAATAATACAAGTACTGTCAAATTTATTACATTTTCTCCAGCATTTTCTAACTATCAATACAATTAGATATACAATATATGAATGAATATAGAGGGGGTGTATAATAGATGAATATAAATTAATACATTGTAGATATAGAGTACCCATGTAATTATATTGCAAATTCAATCTCTGTTTTGGGTTTTCCAGTGAATAAAAGATGAAAGAATTATTTTTAATAAATGTACAGTACTCATTTATAGCTACATTTTTATGCATCACTGATTTTATATGATAGATTACTAGACATAGACTTGTTTTAATTATAAGGTTTAAACACGTAAAAAAAAAAAAAAAGCCGGGGCTAAGTATCACCAAATAGATTTTAGAAAAGTTGCACAATTCGTATTTGTATGAGTAGCAGCTGAATTTGCCCATTTTATTCCACCCTTAAAAGTACTGCCTGTAAAACTGTGGGAGGAGATGAGTTTAGATCCGGTACCTGCACTAAGCAATGTCAGACCAAGCCGATCTAGAGTTTAATCAGAGCAGCTAAGCTTTTGGTTGGCAAAAGACCTACAGCCAATTTTTAAAACTTTGTTTATTTTTATTACACACGTTTGTCACACATAACAACTGCATTTGTCTTGCGGAGCTGGAGTGTGGACATCTTAATTCTTTCTATATCCCCTCCTGCTTCCTCCCTCTGTGCTGCCGGTTTCTTGGTTTCCTTCTCATTTACAAAATATTCATAAATTGTGGCTCAGCTTAACTAGTTAAGTCCTAACCAACTGGCTGGTTGATTCTTTTGTACCTAAGGAAATTGCTTTCTATGCCTTTCATATTTTGGTAAATGCTGTCGGATCATATCTTTGGTTGGCTTTCTAGAAGCTGCTCTGGTTCTGGAAGCTGCCCAGTTCACAAAGTGTAATTTTGTTTTTGCTTTGCTCAAATAAACCCTACTCAATTTAGTTTGTCACAGGAATTTTCCATCTGACAATGGATTTATTATCTCCCTATCTGATAAGAGAAAACTATTATTCAATTATTTTTCATTGGGTATTGCTTAGATTTCTGGTGAGGATGAACTGTTTTAATGTGTTTATTAAAAGTATGCTCAGTGGTCCGCTGTCCCACTTTCTGTTGTCCTGTACATGGGTTTTCATATTGCATTAGAAACACTATTTATATATACTTTGTTATATCATGTGCCATATTCTGTGTTTGTTCAATTTTTCAATATTCTTTCAATTTAACAGTTTAGCTAAGTTGTTCTGTTTATTATTCTTCCATTGCTTCAATGTTCTGAAGGTCATTTCTGTTAAAAGGAAAATTCCTTAGGCCAATTAAACTTAGTACAGTTTATATGAGCAAAGATAAACAAAACATGATTTATCAATTAGGCAGCTCCCAGAACTAGGTTCCGAATGCTCCAGCTTGGAGACAGTTGCTCAGCAGACAGTATTTATAGAAAAATGGAAGTGAGCATAGAAAACCACTCGATTGGCTACAGGTTCATCAATCACACTGCCATTTGGTTATCACTTTGGTTCATTGGCCAAGGGCCTAAGGTGAACTATCTCTGCATAGTATCTGGCCTGGTGGGCCCAGTGCAGGTGCTGAGTTCTGATCTCTAGTCTCCCACAAATTGTACTCTACCCTTTGTACCTAGAAATTCACTACATTCGGACACATAATGGCCGTTACCATTTAAAAACTGCTTAAAATTATAGCATTGTATAGGCTAAAAATCAATTATAATTAACAATCTGATACAATAGCATTAAGTGAAATCAGACACAAGCTTAAGTTTCTCTTATATGAGAAGTTCAAAGTACAAATGATTTAAAGAGGAAAAATAAAGTGTAGATAATAGGAAACAGACACATAGATCTTTTGTAAGTGGGAAGAGGGTCAGGGACAAAGGGGGAAGGGGAGGGAAGAAGAGGAGAAGGAGCAATGAAAAGGCTTAAGATGTCCATCGTTCCAGTTTCCCAAGATGAACATAATTATTATGTATGGCAAATATGTACTAATTAAAAAATTTAAAGCAATACAAATAAAAGCCAGGTACAATGGCACAACACTTACAACTCTAGCACTTTGGGAAGCTTAGACCTAGGGACAAGAAGATAGCAAGTTCAAGCCCAACCTGGGCAATTTACAATTTACCTGTCTCAAATAACAGCTGGGAATGTAGCTCAATGAAAAGGCCCTGATTTCAACTGCCCAATATTGGGGGAAAATGCTATGGATAAAAAGCTACCCAAATTACCAAACCCAGAAAGAATAGACTCAGAATCACACAGTAAGCTGACATGCTCTGCCCCAAAATTTGGCTCCTGAAAATCCTGTAAATTAGAGTCACTTAGGGACTGTGGAATCCCAAACTTCTGGGGTTGCTGGTGGGGCTGAAGTGAGGCCTGAAATCTGCATTTCTAACAAGTCCCAGAGACCACGCTTTGAGAACCACTGTTGGCTGTAACCCCCAGCCCCCTTGCTTCACACTTTATAAAACTACTGCGGGATTCAAGAGTTCCCTGCCAATCTAGCAGGCCTTGCAGTGGGCACTGCTGCTGAAAGCGAGGTGCTTTCCATTAGATTAAGAGCAGAAGTGTTTGGATCCATAACTCTGACAAACTGGCACGTTGACAAAATATTGGGGGAGAACAGTCCTGCTGGTGCCAGATTTGACAAGAAGAAAGATGTACTACTAAAATGTGAGCTACTCCTAAAATTAACAAGAGGAAGGAAGGGAAGGGAGGCAAATGGGGGGAGAAGGGAGGGGAGAGGAGGGAGAGAGAGACAGGAAGGGAGGGGAAGGGAGGGTTGGGGATGGGAAGGGAAGGGCAGAGAGGGGAGGGGAGGGTAAAGGTCCTCACATTTTCTAGATCTTGGACACCTGCAATAAATGCTTCACATGAATGAATATGATTTTATCAGTTTTATCTGCTTTTTCCTCAAAGTCTTACCAAGCATCAAGCCATTGGGGCAGGCAGTTTCCAGTGTTAGAGATGAAATTATAGATAATAACAGATTATGACTAGCTTGAGATCCCCCCATCACCTTTTATTTCAAATAATGGATGTGACATATGCTCACTGCTGAGATTTTTGAAAACCCACAAAAAAATTGGTCACCTGTGATCCTACTATAAAGAGTTACATTTGCTCTATTTCCTCCAGATCCTCTTAGGCCTAAAACATTTGGGATCATATTATACCTACAGCTTTGTGAGTTTCTCTCTTCCGTGTCATGAATACGGGGGATGCAGTGCTCTGAGCTTTCCAGGAAGAATTTTAAGGTCAGCCCTCTTGCCTGTTTCAGCCATGGCCATGAACCCACCAGGGCAACTGCCCCAGGCAAATGCCTAGATCCTGAGTTGAGAGGCCTGGGTTTGGATCATAGCATGGACCATGAGTCCAGGACCAAAACAGAAATGGAAAGCTGGGGAGACACAAAACTAAAACAAGAATGAGGGATGGCACCAGGCACAGTGGTACACGCTTATAGTCCTAGCACTCTGGGAGGCTGAGACAGGAGAATCACATGTTCAAACCCAGCCTGGGCAATTTAGTAATTTACTGAGATCTTGAATCAAATTTAAAAAAATGTAAAGTGACAGAGGATGTAGCTGAGTGTGAAGGCCTCAAAAAACTATTGGTCTAGAATAGGGAGGCAGAGGCCACCCTGGATAGGGTCCTGAGTGGCAGCTGCATGTGTCTGCACAGACCTGCCATGCGTTCTCCCACAGACGGTGAGGCGTGGGAACTGGCAGGGTGCTGAGTGGGCCACCTGGGGCCCAGTGTCAGCCCCTGACCTGAACCACGTCTGGGGATGGGTGACTTGTGCGCATTCACGTTAGGACAATTTACACTTCTGTGGACAGTGTGCACAGCTATGAGATAAACTCCCTCCTACAAGGGCCAGCTTGCATCCTGGGTTTCTTCCTGCCGTACTCATTCCAACACACCCAGTGTTGCCTCATGAACAGGTCCCTTTACTTTCAAAATACAAAGGTGCTGCATGTCTTAAAACAGAACCTCTAAACCAGTGAAGTCTCCACGAGTGGATTGTGAAGGAGATAAGAGCGTGGTCAGATGTGCCTCGTTCTGCAGCCCCACCCCGTGTGCCGCAGCGCTGCCCTGGCCAAGTGTTCAGGTACACAAACCGCAGTCCTAGCTGCGCCTGAGACTCATTTCTGTCCTCTGGAAGGCAAGATTTGAGCAGAAGAGCTGGCTGGCCCCGGGATTGGAGAAGCTGTTTAATTTCCTACCATCCTTGCCGTTATCCCTGTTGCTGTCTGCAACCTCACTGCAGGGCGGGGCTGTGCTGCTCTGGAGGTGAAGGACGAGAATATGGAAAAGGCCTCTGTCTGTGGCAGCTGTGTAAACTCTGTGATCCAGGAGCAGGATCCTCCCTGCCATCTGCGGGCATCTACCCCCTTGGGAAAAACAGCTGGGGTCCTGCTGCATGGCGCATAAGAACAGTGGAACAGCAGCGCCTCCGAGGACCCCACTTCTTAGCAGTTACCATCAACATACGGCACAAATAGGATCGTGTTTCCCGGTCCTGCATCTATGCCCTCTTATTCTTTTCGTCCCCTTCTACCCATCTTTTCTGTATAGCAAGTCCTAAGGCCAACTTCAAACACAACATCCCATGTCCTCTCCCACGTATCACTGCAGTATCTGAATACGCACAGCCCCTTGATAAAATGAGCACCCAAGAGGTTCTGAAGCTGGAGGAACTCAGTGTGAGCATCACACACAGAGCACCCAGTGCCCTGTGCGGACAGACACTCCAGGGCACAGCTGGGAGACCACCTTCCTTGGGAGAACGCTGAATTGTAGCCAGGCGTATCTCACCTTCACAGATACCAGCTTCCTGCAAGGAGGAAGGAGCTCATGATTTTGGGACCAGCATTAAGTGATAGTTGCTTTGTTTGTTCATTTGTTTTGCAAAATCCCCCTGGGTGTTGTTTGAGCCTTGGCAGTGTAGGCCAGAACACTGTAGGGAAAGAGCACTGGAGAACAGATTTGATTAGGAAGACGAGCTCAGTGCCTGGTAAGATCACTTCTTAGTAACTGCAATCACAGCCTTGGTTACAGGTTTCTGTTGAGGTAAAAAGAGATCAAAGCTCAGCAATGAGGGATCAGAGGGAACAGCTCAATGACAGAATCTTCACCATTCCTGGCAGCCAGTGTCCCCTAAATGTCCCTGATGACCCTGCCTCCTGGTGTTCACCAACAGGTTGTCCCCTCCCACATCCTACAGGAATGACCTGGTTAACCAAGAGGATACTGCAGAAATGATATGCTTTGACTTCCAAAGCAAGGTCGTAACAGGCATCAAGCCTCTGCCTGTTTCTCTCTTGGGCTATTTTCCTGGAGTAGCCAGCTGCCATGACAGGAGGAAGTGCAAACGGCTCTAGGGATAGACCTATGTGATGAAGACCCCAGACAGCCTGTCCACAGCCAGCATCACCTTGCCAGCCATTGCAGTGAGCCACTTTAACATACCAGGCCAGTCTTTAGGTGACCACAGTCCCAGCCAGCATCTTGACTGCCACTGCATGAAACAGCCCGAGCCAGAAACACCCAAATAAGCTGCTTTCCGATTCCTGCCCCACAGAAGACCTGCAAAAAATTTATTGCTGTCTTGGTCCTTCAATTTTGGTGGAAGGCATCATGCAATTATATATCACAAGCATACTTTCCAGGTTATTGGCCTGTTTCCATGGAAACCCGAGTTTGGACCTGACAAAATGCTTGCTTGGGTCTTAAATTCAGAACCTTCTGATATCAGTATCTCTTTCCCAGACCTCCCAGACAGGCAGGAACTTTCCTTTCTGCTCCTCTTTCTTGTATCATATTCAACCACTATGGCTAGGTAAAGGGACACACAAATGCAAAAATCTTGGCACACACACAGCTTTCTTTTAAACTCCAAAACTCACTCAAACAATGAGAATGTCAATTTTCTTCCAGAAAGAACTTGGGTGGGTTGGATGCTTTAAGCACTGTTTTTTATGATGTCTCTGAAAGGGCAGGTGGTAAGGGGGAGGCAAAGGAGGCTGAGCACTCAGAATTGCTAGATGTTTCTGCTCTTGCTTGCTGGTCAAAAGATTCCAAGTTTGGTGAGCACCAGCACAAGAGGAAAGACACAGCCTGAAGTCTGCTTTCTAGCATTCTTTTTTTTATTTTGTACTAGATATTGAACTCAGGACCTTGCACTTGCCAGGCAAGGATTTAAGTTACTGAGCTATCTCCTGGCCCTCCAGCATTTGTTTACTTATTTCAGATTGGAATTTTCCCCCCTACTCTCTTTTGAGCATCCCATCTTATCACCATGGATGAGGAGGAAGGTCTTTGGTAAAGACAATACCACAGATAATTGGTGAGCACAGTAGCATATCCAAATTATGCCAGAGGCACCCAATACGGTGAAAAAGAAATATGTTCTTGTCCTCTGGACACTGCACTGTGAGGAATGTGGAGGATAGGTGTAGACTGGATACCCCCAGCCCCTTGCTGTCCAGATGGTGCCAGGAAGAATGCTGAGAGCTTGGAGCAAGCTCTAGGCCAGAGTGGGCCCCGAGGGTGGGGCAGAGGGTAGAAAACACCTCAGTGCATAGAGTACAGCCAGGGTGGGAAGTAACTTGCAGAGGGCACTCCAGAATGGAGCCAAACGGAAGCCATTGAGAAGATGCGCAGAATGGAGGCAGTGTTTCTCCACCATTCTTAGGTTTGCTCACTTTTACCACAGACTCTGCCCTTCCAGCTGCTAAGGCACAACCAAGGGCTACGTGGACTGGGAAATATTCTCATCACACGGTGAGTAGGGTCCTGGAGAAATTCCCAATGCTAACATCAGATCCAGGAGACCAAGTCTTCTGAATGCATATGAGTGGTGTGGCATTTGGTGGCTCCCTCTCACTCTCCCCTGGACTCTGGGACAGTGCCCTCTGGGACAGAGTACTGGCTCTGCTCATCTGAATTCCTGCAGCTTCCCCCAGTGAGTTCATCCATGCCTATGACGTCACCCACTGCTCTAATGAAGCCCAAATCAGGGTTTCCAGCCCAGGCCTCCTGCCAGCCTTGCAGCCCTGAGTGACTGCAGCTACGAGCTCTCTCCTCTTCCTTCTGGCTGGCTGTCCCCTCCAGTCCCTAAGCAGGTTCTATTTAGAATTCAGTCCCACAAAGTCTTGTCTGCACCTCATAGTCTTACTCCTGTCTAGCAGAACCAACTGGGAACTCTGGCGCCAGCTTTGCCTCCTCTTCGCAGGCTCTAAGTCCATTCTGCCGGGGGGTCTTCAGGTCTTTCCTTTATGGCTGTAGCCATCCATATCTGTGCTTATCACCACCTCCACCTCTTTTTAAATGGTCATTGTGACAGTCGCAGAATGTCCTCTGTTCTCTCTCTGTACTACATCCAGCCCCTATTTGAAGGTTCAAAGCAAGTGCCCCCCTTTTCCTGAGGCCTTACTGAGCCTTCAAGTCTCTGTTCTTCTCCTGGCTTGAACATCTACTCATTCTACTGGGGAAAATAGTTGCTGAGAGCCTGCTGTAGACCTGGGCTGGGCTGAGAAGGTGCTGCAATAGTGAGATCTTGTGTGCAAGGAGACTGAGTTCAGCGAGCTCACAGCCACTCATCACTTCATTATTTCCCCCTCTCCATGGTGTCTCCCCCCCCTCAAATTCACAAACATTCAAAACTGAGTCTTAAATAAGCTTTTTGTAAAACCTACAATGACTAATAGCCTACAGAGTATGTAACAAGCTCTGACTTAATCATTATGGCTATATGCAAGATAACTATTTGAGTAAGACAAGAGGTACTCTGATCCTCACCTAGGTTACAGAAAGATCTCCAGTAGGGGAAAAGATGTACAAAGACATTAAAGAGCCCATTTTGTGTTTGAATGGTCCTTTACATGTTTAATCAGTAATTCAACTTAACTTGGTAAATTTTACAAACAATAACCGATAACTCACTCCCTGAATCCTATAATCATGAAATAAGTTCCATTTTAAAACTATAGAACAAATATGAAAATGATTTTGTAACATGTTAATCATTAGAATTTCAGACATTATCAATCTCCTAAGAGATTACTCACAGGATAGAAACAGAAACACACTGAAAAACATTGAATACAGATTGTTAGATAAAACCAGTCTGTCGTCTTAATGGCAAGAGAACCCCAACCCAGGAGGCCACCGGGCATCGTTTCCTGCAGTCAGGGTCAAGGACAGAACTGCCTCAGAGAATATCACTTCTCATGTGTCCCCAAGGAGAAAAAGATTTTTGTGAATCACAAAAGGCAGAATCTCATTTCTCCCAAGTGCAGAATTTTTGCTATAAAATAAAAAATGGGGCCTGGGGAGATAGCTCAGCTGTCTAAGCACCTGCCTCGCAAGCACAAAGACCTGGGTTCGATCCCCGGTACCACATGCTGTGCCGTATGCCAGCCCCATGCTGTGCCAGTCACCAAGACCAGATGTGGTGGTGCACCCATGTAATCCATGTAATCCCAGCACTGGGGAGGCTGAGACAGGAGGAACACTACGACTCTTAGCTGTACATTGAGACCCTGTACCAAATATATAAATAAAATATTTTTTTAAAAAATATAGGAAACTATTTCTCTCCTCCATACCTTAAATGAATGTAGATTACATTCTTTGGTCAGAGGACCTGGTCTGGACTTTAACTTAGACAAAGAATTCAAGGAAAGCTGTAGTTCAGTCACTGTAGTTCAGAAAAGAACTTCACAGGCCAAGCAGAAGCTCGAGAATTCAGTCAGCCCGTCTTAGACATGTATGCATCGCCAAACTTCCTCTTAAAGAAACCTCACTTACCTGCCAGAATATGCTGTCTATTGTGTTTCCGAGAAAACCATCGCGACCTTCTGAAGACACCAGCTTGGGCCCAAGAATTGTCATGAATTCATCGAAGTCCACCTGGCCATCCCCTGGGAGGAGAAGATGCAAGAGTGAGTGGAAAGGCAGCCGAGCCCGACTCGCTGAACCCAGTGCAAGCACCTCTGCCCTTTTCTCCTCGCGTGACTTCAGAGAATGAGGATCAGCTGGTAGCATTGCTGCCAACTGTTCAGTCGTCAGCAGCACTTGTAGCACTACGAGCTGTAAAATGTCAAAGTACCACAAGAAACAAGAAACCAGAAATTTTCAGTACATCTCAAATTCCCATTTGTCGGTACAGGAATGTACCCCCTAGCATCATTTGGATCAATGACATACTGTACATGCTGCCATGACCCATATAACTACAATGGACATATAAAAAAATTCGCTGATCTAGTGACCTTATGGCTGTTGTACTGTCGCTAGACTGTCACTGATGCTGCTGTGGCCATGCTGGTATAAACAATCTCCCAGTTGAATAAAAGTATATAGCATTATAATTATGAATGGTACACAATATATGATCATAGTAATAAATGACTATTTCTTATGTTTTACATTGCCATACTTTTATCATTATTTCAGAATACACACCTTCTACTTATAAAAACTTACTATATAACAGTGATCTGTATTGTTCCAAAAGTAATTTTCTACATACCCTGCTTTTCACACTTCTTGGTGGCCTAATTTTCTCTGGGGCTTGATTTAACCTCATGTTTATTCACTGCAGCTCTAGGAGCTGTGTATCATGCCACAGGGTGATCAATACTAAGATGAAAATTTAACTTTAAAAAAATTCACTTCAGTGAAGAGACACATTGCCATGAATCAGCTTCGAGCTCCTACCCCTGGCTTCGCACATACACCATGTTTGCCACTTTCTGAGGCCGTCCTGCGAAGCCTTTGTCCTCGATGTCCTATTGAACTACACTCAGAAGTACACCAGACGCTACAGATAGTGTGCCCCAGTCGAAAGACAAGCTTTCAGAAAAATCACAGCGCCCTCCTCCACCTTGTGCACAGGATCTGGCTCTTATGACCTCTGGCTTTTCCCGAAGTCGAAAGGACCATGAACAGTAAACATTCAGAATCAGTTCAGTACATCCAGACAGCCAGGAGAGGACAACTAAGACCCTCAAAAAGAGGGCTTTAAAGCTGCTTCC
The DNA here is from genome assembly GCA_004027165.1 of Ctenomys sociabilis. NCBI lineage: Eukaryota > Metazoa > Chordata > Mammalia > Rodentia > Ctenomyidae > Ctenomys > Ctenomys sociabilis. The sequence continues at coordinate 33,181 of PVKA01016981.1, read as the reverse complement.
AGAAGAGGCCAGAACAATGGACGACGTGCGTTGGAAGTGACAGGGAGGATTTTGAGGGAAATAGTGGCAATATGTTTTTAATTATAATAAATTTTAAAATGTAAACACATTTTTCAATCACACCTCATATTCATGTGAATGAACATACATCCATACAGCTCAGGTGTATAATAGGAACACAACAATGTTAACACAACAATGAAACTGCTCGATGATGCGTTTCCTGAGAGCAGTCCACTGTTCAGCAAGGTATGACTGCCTTGCCTTTCTATCCTGACGCCCAGTCAGCACCTCCCACTGAGCAAGGGATCACGTGGCACGCCTGCAGCTCCCTGGACCTCAGAACACCCAGCTGTGTGAGGCGAACGTGATAACCACTACACTACGGGAACAGCTAGAACACCCAGCTGTGCATGACACACATGACAGCAGTCACCAAGTCTTACTGACTTCACATCTCTTCCTCATTATCCAACACTCAGTTCTCTTTGCAACGGCTCTAGTGGGCCTGTGCTTCCAAGAATTAATGTTCTGTGGTTACTTGTGCCAAAGCCAGTCCCATCGCCGTACTCCATAAACTTCAGTGGCATCTTAGACCGAAAATAGAGAAACCACCTCTGCACAGCACTCAAGCCTCTGTAGCTCTTTTGTGTGCTTTTGCTCCCCACCTTTGCACAAAATGAAGTGCTTTTTGAGGCTCTCTGCCACGTACTCACTGTTCCCTCCTTGGCGGTGCCTTCCTTCATGAATGTACCTGGTAAACATGATCTTGTCTTTAGGATGGAGCTGAAATAGCTCTTTTATTATTCCTGACTCAACCTCTTCTCACTAGCCAGAGTTGGTCGTGTGTGTGTGTGTGTGTGTGTGTGTTCTCCTGCTAACTTACTGTGCATCTATTACAGAATTCATCATCTGTAGCCCGGTCCCTGATTTGTATGCCTGACTTCCACCTGGCCTGTGAATTCTGCAGAGTCGGGGAACAGCTCTAAAGTATCTGGATAATTCAGCGCCATCACAAACACTCAGGATGTACTTATGGAATGAGTGAATGAATGAGTGAATGTCTCTTCTCTGTTGCTTTTTTTTCAATTCAACATCTGCTAATCTTTCATGCTAGAGTTGATTCGAACCACAAGGTGGACTGAGCCAACCTTACAGACAAAACTCAGCCTTCGGGGCATTGCTTGAATTTAATGAGTCATCAGTGTCACTGTCTGCACCTTCCGAACTGCTCGGAAGGACAACTCTACCAGAAGCTCGGCGACATCCTTATGGCTTGGCCCTAGCCAGGAAAGCCAGCCCAGGTTCCTGGAGGCAGGAGTCTGCCAGAGTGCAGAAACATAAATTAATCTCTACATGCACACTGGCCTTCAGAGAGCGTTCATTCAAAACTTATTTCCAAAAGCCAGGCAGATGCCATCATTAAGATGTCAGCTGTTCAGAATAGATAGTCCAGGAAGTGATCCTAGCATAGATAGCACTTCAGCAAGGATTAGGGAGGTGTGGCAAGTCAGCAGGAATGGGAAGCTTTAGCCACCAAATGGTGTGGAACCCTCAAGGAGCTACTCAGAGGGTATCGATTTTTATACTCATCACTAAACAAGATAAAGGGATCTGAACTTTCAGGCTTTCTGATATAAGCATAGGCAAATGAATTCAAGAAAAGAGGAAGTGCCTTGCCGTTAGGTCTCCATGCTGGTGGCCATGTGCAGCACAGACCCCCATGCACTCCTATGATACTTGTCCTGGATGTCAACAAGCAGAAATTTTTGGAAGCTGTAATGCTGGTTGGTTTGACCCTATAGCTGTACTTCTTAAGCAAAACAAAACACTGAAATCACTTTGGCCTGCAGAACATGATATTTGTTCATAAAGTGTCATAATATTTGTAAAAGTGAAAATGTGAAAACACAAGACACAGGAGACTGGCCCATCCTCCCCAGCACTGGCCCCCTCTGCCAGCTGACTCCCTGTGGCCTGCTATCTCAGACAAGAACACTTGTGACCCAAACACCCCAACCCTCAGCTCACCCCAAACCACCTCTAGTGACAGCTGGGGCTGCATGGTCTAAATTATCTCAGAATTGAATGTAAAAATCTCAGTACACGACATCACATCCAGTGGGGCAAAAGTGGATTCTTAGAGGACAAATCTTCTTAAGTACCATGAAGGTCTACAACTCCTCCAGGGCCACAGTACACAAACAAACGTAAGTTCTCTTAGTCACTTTCCTGTCCATAGACATAGTACCAATGCTGAGTCTGAAAGAAGTGATATTATTTTGGGTCAGAGTTTCAATTAAGGTCAGCTGGCTCCAAGGCAGGAAGAGCAATGCGAGGGAAAAAAACAAAAAGAAGGCACTCGACCCTGGAAACCAGAAACAGAGAGGAAAGGGAGGATTGGAACACCAGAACCTCCTCTCCACACATTCAGCTACTGAACTCCTCGAGGGCTGATGCACTGATGCACCTAGCACCCCGCGATCCAGCCACCCTCCACACACACGAGGCTTCTGGGGGAAGTTTTAGTGCTAAATCATAACAACAGTATTTCAACGCTGTTAAAGCTTCATGTGGGCAGGGCAACTAGGGGAACACATGTCTTAAAAGGTTCCTGTGGGTGGAGAAAGAACAAGGGTGGGAAAGAGGAGAAGGAGGGGAGAGTGCAGGTTGAGAAGCACCGGATTGATGTATGTCCTGAGCACAGACTGCAGTTCTCCAGAGTCTGGGTGCAGGTCCAGAGGATGTGAGACTCACAGCTCATCAAATGTTAGAAGCTAAGGGATGTGGACCTGTATTTGCAAGGCTCTCATGAGATCTTAGCTAAAATACATCTACCAGGTGGGTCATATAAGCTTCTACCCATTCACTTCAGATGGGATGGTCCACAAGAGCTGCAAAACCCACAGTTCTCAGCACCAGCAAAACAAGCCTGTCTTTGAGCAGCCCTCCTTCCAGGCATGAAGCCGCTCAAAACCTCCCTCTGGGGGACTGGAGTCCAGCAGTGAGCAAGGGTGCATCGCAAGGGTCTGCGTGGAACTCGACTAAATCATCCAAGCACCGGGGAGGGCTCACAGGTGACGCACTTGGCTGGATACACGCCAAATCACAGGGCAGCAATGGTGCTTCCGAAGGGTATCATGGCCCCGGTGAAAGGGGCATCCCACTGACTAGAGTCCTTGGCCAGAGAGGATGCCTTGGGGAGGCACGGGGGACCTGTAGGTACACCATCTGTGGCCTGACTTGGCAGAAGAGGACCAGGGCAGGTGAGGACTTACTTCTAGTTTAGGTGAGGAATTTTAGAATTCCAGACCTTTTATTGGTCAAAATATTACTTCTCCCCATGATACTGTAACTTATGATAAGAAGTATAGATTTGGCTTGGCCTTTGTCCCCATTTCTTGGCATGTAGCTTATAAAGGATATGCAATTTCTAAATGGCAGAGGTTCTAGGAACATCTTTTATTCTAATACTTGCTCTCTGACCCTGGTGTTTTTTTCAAATTAATATATAAAAAATTGCACTCATCTCGGGGAACTGGGAGACGTACATATTGCACCTTGGTCATTCTTCTACTCTTCCTCTTGCCCTCCCTTCTCCCCTTGACCCCAGTTTCTGGCTGACCCAGAGCTCCTAAATCTCTGGGGAGTTCTTGGCTGACAGGAGTGACCTGGGGTCTAATAAGGCAACATTTATGGGAACCCAGACAGAGACTCATCACAAGAAAGACCAAATCCAATCCTGATGAGAAGCTTAGAGCCTTCAGCTCCATATTTCATCCTCCAGGAAGGTAAGAGGAGCCACTGAGTTAATAAGCACCTGTGCAACGAAACCTCCATCAAATCCCTGACCTATGCACTTGCAAAAGCAGAGGGCTGGTGAGCACATGGAGCTGTCAGGAGGGTGTACGACTCATCCCTTGTCCAAGGTTCCCAGGCTGTCTGGCCATTTCTGAGTTGTATTCTTTTACAATAAAGCAGTATCAGTAAGTAAAGTGCTGCCCTTAGTTCTGTGGCCAATCCTGATGTGACTGATGCTGATGTGATTGTTAATCCTAATTTGTCAGCTTCGCTGGATTAAGAAACTCCCAGCATATCTGTAAGGCATGCTTCTGAGTGTGTCTGGATGGGGCACGGGGGTGTGGACTATATCTGGTCACTGGCCTCTTCCTCTCAAGCACTGTTGTCTGGCTATGCAACCAGGCCACCATGAATGTAGCAGCTGTACTCCACCACACCCTTCTGTCGGGATGTTTCTGATTTGGAGCCAGCTGACCATAGATGGAAGAAATGAATCAGTTGAGCCTTTCCTGCTTCAGGCTGCAGATGGTGGGCATCATGCCCAGCAGTGGCCGGGCCCATGCATACACCCAAGGAGGGGGTCACTGCAAGCCCAGTTCTGGCCAGAAGCACGGGGGTGAGACTGGCACCTGAGCAACATGGGCTTTCAGGGCCAAAAACTTAACCTGTGGGGATCTAAGGCTTACTCTAGGAAGAGAGTAACAGAACTGAATTGAATGGAGCTGAAAGACATCCAGTCAGTATTTGTAGAAAATGCTGGGGAATTTCTTAGACAAGGAGAGAAAAAAAAAAAAAAAAAAAACTTTGGGGGCCAAAAGTACTAAGAGCTATGCATTGAAAGTACAGGGAAATGTTTATTTTCCCATCCTCTTCTGTTATTCTCACTGGGCAAAGGAAAATCCCTCTGCCCCCATAGGTAGAGGAATAAGTAGGGTAAAATCTCTGTGTCCATCTCCATCTCCATGCCTCTGTCTCTGTCTCTCTTTGTTTTTTCTCTCTCTTCATCTCTCTGTCTGTCTGTCTCTCTGTTTCTCTCTCTTTGTCTCTGTCTATCTGTCTCTCTCTCTCTCAAATTCAGTAAACAAAGAGTCCATTTAATATATAGCTCAATGGTATTTACTGGTAGTGTATAGTTTCTATTCAGATTTATACTGATTATATCTCCCCAGCAGAACTAAGATTAGTAGACACCCTGGATAGGGAACATCCCTAACATCATGAATGCTGTTCCCAGAAGCCAAGTTCCTATGGTCCTCTCACTCCATCCATTCCAGAAGAATGGAGACAAATGCAGTGTTAGACATGAGTTTTATATAAAATCCCTCCCTCTATAAACCAGAAGGCACCGATTGGGTCTGCCAAGTTGGATGAACACAATAATAATATGCAGTGTTGACCAAGAGCTCACAAGGTACTGGGAAATGTTCAAAGACATTTCAACACAGAAGTCATTTACAAGGCACTTGAGATCCTAGGGGACATCAAAGTCTGTTTTGGCTTCGGTGGCCCTGGAGATTGAACTCCTGGCCTTCACACTGAACTATATCCCCAGCCTTTCTTCAGAAGAGGCCTCATTAGATTGCCCAGGCTGGCCATGAACTTACAGTGGTCCTGCCTTGGCTCCTAAGGCACTGGAAGTACAGACTAAAGACATTTTAAAAGATTTATCTGTGCTGACATGTGTAAATCTATATTATTTTAAATAATGCAAGGTATAGGTAACAAAATCCATGAAAGTTCACATTACTTATATAAAATGTTCTATTTGCAGCTATCCTATTCACCCAAACTTTACGCTAAACCTTCTCTGAATTATTTAGAATGTCTAGTGCTATGTAAATGTTTTGCAAGTCATTGTTTCACTGCATTATTTCTAGAATAATAACAGCAGTGTCTGTATATGCTCACTCACTACCATTGCAACTCTTCATAACTATTATTAACCTGCAGCTATGCAGAGGCAGTGTCCTTGAAGCCTCCCAGCAACCCACTATGCAGATGAAAAAACTGATGCCCAGAGAGGGTAAGGAGGCAGCAAAGCTTCCACAGGGAGCAGAGCCAGCATATCAACGTCAGCAGTCTCCTGTGCTTTTTGTGCTGCCTTTACAGAGGCCGGTATGGACAGGTTCTCTGTGGAACAATGTCCCCTGATCTAGGCATCCCTTAGCAGGTACATTATGTCTACAGGGTGCCTGATCCTAGACAGTGGCACATGGAAATCTAAATGACTCTCTAGTCTAGATCCTACATTTCAGGCCAGGATCTAAGGGTCTTGTTGTTTAATCATTTTTTAGAAGTCTTTTTTTTTTTTTTTTTTTTTTTTTGGTGGAACCAGGGATTGAACTCAGGCCCTTGTGCTTGTCAGGGAAGCACTTATTCCACTGAGCCATCCCCCCAGCCCCTTGTTTAATCATTTTTAAGATTAATAAGTAATAGGAAATACTTATTTATTTAACACTTTCTAGGCGATAGGCACTGAGATCAGGCCTTTTTGTTTGCTGCCTTGTTTAATTCTACTCCAACATTAATGAACACTTTAGGGATGAGAAAATCCCAGATCAGAACCCTGATATTACCTCCACAGTATATCATACCCATCTACATCAAAGACCCTAGCATATGGGTCTGCTCAGCATTCATTTCTTTTTTCAAGTTTGAAAGTTAAGCTTCTCCTATCTGGGCCTTTAGGAAAGAATTTAACAGGAAATTGAGAGAGATGGGCTTCAGGAATTTTAATGCAAAGAACAATTGTATAAAAGCCAGATGCTCGCCCAAAGCACCATTTTGTTGATAGCTGGGTCACAGTCATTCTGTACAGATGGTGAATTCCCAGAGGATCCACGTGGGTAGAACCTCCACACATCTGAGATCTCTTCCGCCGAAAATAATCAATGTGATAAATAAGGCCAAGCCCACCAAGGTCCCATCAAGTTGCTACTGTGAATTCACGTGGAACAAAGATAGTGGTGGAATTCTTAAGAAATGCAACACCTTTCACGGAATGCAAAATCATTTTCCATTACAAAAATTTCATTTAGTTAAATGGTTTTACAAATCTTGAACAAGAAGCTGATTACAAAAAGAAAGAGTAGAATTCACTCCCACCAAGCCTCCTTCTTCCTTCTGCTACCAAATATCATGATCCACTTAGTAAGAATTACAGGAAGGGAGCCTGCTACGGACTGTGTCTTCTTGCTTCCCACTGTTACATGAGTTAAAGTAGTGAACTTGAACTAGGGCAAGAAGCTGCAGGAGGCCCAGGACTGCTCAGCGTTCATTAAGATCAACCAGCTGAAATTTGCAGGAAGAGGTAAAGTAATCATAATAGTCACTGCAAAATAACAATAATAAAAAGATGGAAAGGATACAGGAAAAAAATAGTGGGCATTGAAGAACACAAGGATACGGTTTAGGGGGAGGAAAAAAGGTTGGAGACTCCATCCAATGACAAATGGTGGATAACGGAAAGATGCACAACCGGTAGTAGAGCCTGGAATCCACTACCTAGGTCAGAATCAAGTGACAGAGGTGGTTGACCCAAAAGCATTGGGATGGGGAAGGGAAACTCGAAGCATTAAGCTCCAGAGAAGTATTCTCAATAGTTTTGCAATAGAGAGGGAGATGTGATGGGCAGTCTGAGCAATGGGAAGGACACCTGCAAGGACAGAGAAGGCCTGGGAGCAGCAGCTGTCCTTCCTAGATTCCTGCAGAAACAGAGGATGGGATAAGCCCGGGAGGCAGGCAGCCTGAAGAGCTGGTCCTCTGCACAGTCAGCAGGAAGCACCCACTGGATTTGAAGCATTAGCGCTGTGTTCACCCAAAGATGAACCTGGTAACAGGGTGCAGGCTGGATTAGAGGGGGAAGAGCTGGCTCAGGAAGGGGTCTTGGGTCAGACATCAGGAAAGAAAGGCCAAGGTAGAGGAAGAGATCTGAAAACTGGACCTAAGCCAGGGTATGCACAATGGAATTTGTTCAGCAACTGTGACAGTTAATTGTGAAATGTCAACTGGGCTTGAGTAAGAACAACCCAGACGATTAACAAGTTCTAGGCATGTGTATGAATGAATGACATGTGGACTGGCAAATGGAGATGGGAAGATCCATCCTGGATGTAGGTGGCATCAACCAATAGGCTTATATCTTGAGTTTCCCCTTTACATCTGAGAAGCTCAGGTCTTTGTAAAGTTATAAGACATTAGTCTTCAGTTTCTTCAGGCTCACTGTGTAGAAGCGTCCATGTTTCTGTGCAGACTGTTCAGCTTCCCAACAAAGACTCACACTGCAGACCCTGCAGTGCATTTCCAGACCTTTGACCTCTGTCTGCTCTGAGTCCCTCTAGTTCTCCAGCTCACAGTGGGCCATTTTGGATTCTTCCATCTCTGATTCAGCAGTTTGGGATTCTTGTGACTGTCAAGCTGTAAGCCCAGCTCATAAATTTCTTTTCTCCACTGCTATGTATAGTTTATATTGTATCTGTTCCTCTAGAAAACCCTAACACAGCAGCTGAATAAAACAGAAGGGAGGAAAGGAAGCAAAAGTGAACAGTGTGGTGGCACACACCAGAAATGCCAGCACTCTGGGAGGCTGAGGCAGAACGGCAAGTTCAAGCCCAGCCTGAGTAACTCATCAAGTTACTGAGACCTTGTCTCAAAATTTAAAACATAAAAAAGGAACAGGGAAGCAGCTTGGTGTGAAGAACTGATTTCAGGTCTTCAGTCCTCGGTATCATCAAAAGCAAATGAAAAACACAACTGAACAAATTTTTAGAAAGGAAATAAAAAGTTATCAGCAATTTTCAGATAATAGAAAGCCCAGTCCAGGATAACGAGCATGTAGCTACAGCCTTCCCTTCATTGGATGTGTCTCTTGTCCTTTAACTTCAGCTAGGAAAGCTAGAGTGGGGAAGATGAGGGCATCTGGTTTTGTTTCATGTTTTTGTTTTTACTCTTTCCTAGGTGCAGCACGACCAGCCATGTCCTCCTTAGAGGAGCCTTGGAAAGATGGATGAGGCTCTGGGCTTCTGATGCTCTCTTTTTCCCTAGGTGGTCCTCAATATACCCTCAAAATTGTTTCTCCACTGTCCTTGTGTCACCAAGAACACAGACCTGTCCCTCTCTGCTCATCTACTTAAATCAGACAGCTGGTCCCCATCAGCCTCACCCCCACTCACAAGTAAATGGGTCTTACCTGTAGTGAGTACCCCAGACTGAATGAGCACCCCACCCAAAGAGAGAAAAATGAAAGTCTATCCCAACTCCCCCCACTCAGCTTCCTTAGTCCAATACTTTAATTTCAACCATTTATAGAGTGTTGCAGACTGCAGCATGTACCCTGCAAAATTAATAAATTGAAATATAGTCTCCAGTATAACTGTTCTTTTGGAAATAGAGCCATTAAGGCAGTCATTGAAACTAAATGGGGTCATCCAGATGGAGACCTAATCCAACAAGATTCGTGTTCTTTTGAGGAGAGGAAAAGACAGTAGGAGTGTATGCACATGGAGAAAAGGCCTAGTAGGACACAGAGAAGTGCGACAAACTGGAAAGAGGCTTCAGAAGAAACACTGTCCACACCTTCTGGTTGGACCTCTAGCCTCCAGAACTGTGAGAAAGTAAATTTCTCCTCCTGAAGCCTCCCAGGCTGTAACATTTTGGTATGGAAGCCTGAGCTCACCGATCCACATAGGTGACATTCGCATTCCTTTTCTCTCATTGCTGGGACAAAATACCTGACACCCAGATTAAGGAAGGCAAGTGTATTTAGCTCACAGTTAGTGGAGGTTTCAGTCCATACTCAGCTGGCTCTAAGACACGGTGGCACGTGGCAAAGGGCAGCTATTCATGGTGGCAAAAAACAGCAAAGAGCAAAAGGAGGAGCAGCAACTGCTGCAGTCAGCATGCCGCTTTCCCTCCCTTACATTGGATACAGATTACTCAACCCACCCACACTCAAAATCCCCACATTGGATCATGGATTAATCACAAACTCTAGAAGCTGTCCCAGTGACTGCATGAGGCTTTAGGGGGACAACTAGACACTAGCCATAGCAGGTGGGAAATGGCAAAGGGCTAAAGCTGGGAGATTTGGGGTTATCTCAGTTTTCAGGCAGTGCAGCACATAGTTCTGGAGCTTGGAAGGAAAGTCAATTTCTTCTTGAGCCTCAGGACTGGGAATTCAATCAAAAGGCTATCACTTTGATAACTGATTACATACTATGTGAGAGGAAAGAAGGAAAAGGCAGTTGAAGGCAAGAGCCTATAAGGAAAGACTAAAATGAAGGGGACATATTACATATATTTTCCCCTAGGAAGACATTCTAGACATTCACCATAAGGTAGGTAGCTGGCTTCTGGTAATGTAAACTATCACAGAGGGCTAAATACGATGAAGACTGAAAAAGTGACACTGTCTGGCTGGTTACTGGCCATGGAGGAAGTAAGAAAGCAAACACATGTCCTTGTCCAGTAAGGAGCTCAGGAACAAACCTGGGTAGAGGATGACTTCCAATGCTAGCTTCCCGAGGTCCCTTTAGCCCTCCCAAGAAGGGCAGAAGCTAATTTTCTAGGGTCGACCCTCAGGATGCACTAAGTGCTAGTGCTCAGAGCTGAATTTCACTCCCAGGAAGTGTTTCCCATCTATGTGACAGGTTCAGCCAAGGTTAGTCTACTTTGTAGAGGCAGGGGGCCTGAGCAAGGTAGAATATTAAAGAATTAACTTACTTCTCCCTGCTGGTAAGATATCTTTCTCAAGAATCCATGTGGAAAGGACCTATTAAGGCAAGAAAGACCCAGGCTTCTTAATAGTATCAAGGCCCACCTTCTATCCCAACAGTTGCAAGGTATTTTCTAACCTTCAAAGAATAGCTTTGGCTTAAAATTTCTTATCTGAGATATGTTAGGCAGTAAGTACACTTTAAGAATTGGGATGTAATGACTGCAGAATAATCTCAACTTTAGGATTAAAGAGAATGAAGATAATTAATTGTGTGGTTTTGCTCATCTTTCCATTACTGTAACCATGAAGCTAGCAAATGAAAAATTCACAGCAGCTTTAAAAGTGAAGGATAATCATAATCTCCTTGAATAAAACTGGAGCAGTATGTACTAACCACAGCTCCAATGAAGCAGATGAGGAAATAAAACAGGTGATCTATGGAGGCTGCACTCTTAGAAGCAGCTGCCAGAGAAGGGCAAGAAGAGATGTAAGAATTGCACGCCGTCCCTACCAAGCTTAGAGACCCAGGGACTGCAACACCTAGACACCAGGGAGCCAGTTTCTGACTCTGTATACTTGGATTACTAGGAACCTAGGTCTAGCATCTTGTTCTGTCCCCATCATCCCTTTCCTGTCCCTTCTTGTGCTGCTCTTTCAACCTCCAGTTCCAGGTACAACCCCAACATCTAACACAGGAAGATATGCCAGCATCAGCTAGTAATGTTCCGAGGGAGGGCCCCAGGCTCTGGCCTCTTTTGTGGAGAAGAAAGCTCTAAGTTGTTATTGACACTAAGGACCTATTCTTTAAATACATAGCTCCTTAACCATGATTCTTTAAATTCTTCTGTTCAGATTTAGAGAACCGACAAGTGGAAGGAAGAGAAAAAAAGGAGCCAAATTCTGTCCAGTATCCTTTTTTGAATACTTACTAGATACCAGAAACAGCTACTGCACACGTCAACTGACAGCTGTGATATTCTAAAACCCAAGTGGGGAGAGAAGGTGGTCAATGACACTCACTCGTGCTGACGTTGGATAACACTAGCGCTCCTGTTCTCTAGATTAAAAATCGGAAACAGCCAGGCCTGGTGGCACACGCCTGTGACTCCAGCACTCTGGGAGGCTGGGTGTTATGGTTTAGACCTAAAATGTGCCCTCAAAGCCTCATATCTCAGAGATGGGGTTTTTGGAAAACAAATGATTCATGGATTGATTCACTGGTGAATTCATAGCTAAATATATTGTTAGGAGCTGGGGCTGGTTAGGATGGGTCCGTTGGGGTCATGCCTCGAGGGCATATCTGCCCCCCTGAGCCTCTCTCCTTTCTCTGCTTCCAGGTGTCACAGTGAGAGCAGCTGGCCTCAGCCTGGACCCTTCCACCTTCCTGCTAGGAGCCAAGAAACTATGGGCTGAATTCTTTAAAAAAAAAAAAAGTGAGACAAAATAAACTTCCCTTCCTTTAATTTGTTAGTGTCAGGTGTTGTATCTCAGCAACCAGAAAGTGGCTTGATTCAGAATCAAGAGGATCCCAAATGTGAGCCCAACCTGAACAATTTAGTCACTTAGTGAGAGATGGCTCAGCATGAAGGCCCTGGGCTCAATCCCCAGCACTACCAAGACAACATCAGAAAGAAAACTAGAAGGAACAACAGCGCTTAGCCCACAAAAGAAGAAAATCATTAATTTGACCACCAGGGAAGGAAGGAAGTTTAAGGAACACATGTGGTGCACCGCATGCTACACAAAAGAAGCCCCTGCTGAAGGCAGGGAGAAGAAACAAGAGGCTGCGCCAGAGAGAAGGCAAAATGGACCGCACCTCAGCAAGGACGCAAGGCAAGGACACCAGCGTGCAGGAGCAAAGTCTCAAAGTCCCTTTGAGATCTATTGGCAGAAAGCTGCAAGCTCTAATTCAAGTCAACAAATATTTATCCCACCCCATTATGTGGCACCTTTGTGCAAGACCCTGGGGATGTTGCAGAGAAGAGGGAAGACACTGGATGGCATTGTCCTCTTGAAGGACAACCAGGGACGCCGGAATGTGAGACTGTTATCAAAAGGGAAATCCACAGAGGGCAAAAGGAAGGAGAAAGAGCTAGCATCTTGGACAGTGGTCTCCAAGGTGAGACCAGCATCAGGTGTGTGTGGAGAAGGGGACAGAAGCTTCATGTACATCTATTCTTAATTATCCCTTTTCATTTATATTTCAGGGTATGTGCTGTAAGGGACCAGAGGTATTAGTAGAATATTTAATATGGGAAATAAACAACACAGAGGAATACAGTGCTCAAGCTGGGGAAAAAATGTTATTGTGCACCCGGAAAAACTGAAATATCCACACTGTGAACTTCTTACCGAAGCACTTCTACTTCATGTGTGCCTCTGTTATGTTACCTCAGAAATAATGTGACAATGTATTAATTTTATGTAGGTAAGGATAAAGAGTATTTGAAAAATAAAGTATATTACAGGAGTGGCTATTGACATCATAATAAATAGAATCAGAGATATTAATATAAGTAACCTAAAGCCCTAATATAACAACCTAAAATCCTAATCTATTCACACAAATACCTTTTAGCCTTGCTATGATTTACCTGGAGACAGAGGGAAATAACAAGGAAAGAAAGCGATGAGAGAGAAGTTAGATGATAAAGGGCAGAAATTGGAGACCCAACGTCACACAGAAGAAAAACACAAATATCGAGACTGTTCAAATATACAACAGCAAGACACTCTCTCTTGGGTAAGAAGGGTAGGATTAGGCCTGCTCCAGCTAGTAGGAGCCCGAGTGGTCAAAGTGATGAGCTGCAAGCTGAGCACGAGAGTTCTGGTGACGTTCTTCACAACCACAACAGGGCAGATATTGGCACGCTTATTTCACTAAGGCAAAAGGAGGCTTAGATACTAGGTGACCCTGCCATACTGCGGCACTAATTATAACAAAATACAGTTCCTGAATTTAAAACATTTTGGTCCACTAGGTCATATTGTCTTTGCTGATAATTAATTATTTATTTATTTTTATATGTTCAGGACAAGGTCTCCAGGGTCTCACTATGTAGATTGAACTCATAGTGATCCTCCTGTTTTCACCTCCCAAGTGCTGGAAATACAGGCCCAGTCTCAATCTCCATCTCAGAGCACCCTGGGGCAGGGCTGGTTCAGCATGCCAGGGATTGAACTCAGGCTGTAAGCAGGCGCTTTCGTCCACTGAGCTATCTGGGCAGCCCTGCAGATAATAGTGTTTGTTTGTTTGTTTTTATTCTTTTATTAATTTTATTGAGAAACAAATAGCAATGAGACAGTTTCAAAACAGGTTAGTAGGACAGTTACAATAATTAATATACTGCATATTGTTGTCTTCGTAGTGCTTATTCACAGTACAAGATGCAGACATGGTATCCTGTCCAAACACTATTAGTACAAATCTTTCTTCCCATTGAATTCAGAGAAAGTAGCTCAATATCTACCCTAAACTTTGTATATACAGATACAAAATGGTTCTTCATTTATAGCCCCCTCTTTGGTTTAGTTTTATCAGAGATGGTATTCCACTGCCATTTAAATATTGTAGGTGTGTGAATTCAGCAAAATATTCCAATATAATCCAGTAGTCTATAATAGTAGTGGGTTGTCCGTAGGACTGGCAATGTCAGAAGTTGTTGACTTGAGCCTTTTATAGCCTGCATATTAATATAGCTGCAATTAGTAAATTATTAGGCATATACCAAGAGCTGTGGCAAAGACCGATGCTTCTTAATGTAGTCATGCAATTCATAGAAGTTTAGGATTAAATGCAAAAATCACACACAGAAAAAAACCTTAACTAACACATCAAATGCAAAGAATAGATCATTTTCCAGCTAAAATCCTCCAAAATACAGGATCTGATAGTAAACATTTAAGCAGATTCCTAAGTCACCCTGAAATTGAAAACACTCCTGACCAATAAAGAAGAAAAATTTTCATCAATAAAGAATCAGCTATAAGGAAAACAACAGTGAGAACATTACATATCTCAAATATGTAAAATTAAACAAAGGTAAATTTAGAGGTAAATTCAAAAGGCATTAGAAAGAATTTTATTGTTTTAAAAGAAGAGAAAAAGAAAAGAAAACACTCAAAAATTTTTGAGAAGTTATACATGAAAGTAAGAGGTAACAATCTAATAAGGTACAGGAAAAATCATTTAATAAAGAAATATACAAACAATGCAACCACTGCACAGGAAAGAGATCCTCAAAAAAGAAAAAAAAAAAACTAGGAAATATCAAGACTGGAGAATCTAACCCAGAAAGATTCAAATTCAACTCAAAATAAAGATTATGAATATCTATGTGAAACAGTTCACATACAACAATTCTAAGCTTTAAGCTATAGCTGTAAAATCTAATGTATTTATTTATGGTACCAGGTATTGAACTCAGGACCTTGTACTTGACAGGCAGACACTTATGCCACTGAGCTATCTCCCTGGCTGTAAAATCCAATTTAAAATGTACTAAAAATAAGGCTAAGTACAGATTATTCTAGGACCTGTATCCAGTTTAATAGCAGAAAACAAATCAACTGATACAACAAATCAAATTAATAGATACAATAAAAACTGTGCCTATCTGCAAGGATGCTGCAGAGGCTCTGGGTATAATATAGGATTCCTTTAGGACTTCTTTAAAATTAAGAAGAGAATGATCCTTCCTTAATGGAGTGAGCTACCCCAGGAAGCCACATCTGTCTTCACTCACGGGAGGAATTCCCAATAAAGTAAGCAGCCCCCCAAGCAGGCTTGCTGTTGCTGTCCTTCGATGTTGTTCTCAGTGTCAGGACTTCAAACAGAAGAAGTGTCACAGTAAGGACGGAGAAAAGAAGAGTGTCACTATTCAGAGGGCAGTGTGACTGTCCATCTAGAAAAGAAAAATTACTCCATTATGACGCTAAGGAATTTAGTAAGAGAGGCTAGGTAGCTACCTGGCTCACACTTAAGATCAATACTTTTCCTGTGTGGTGCAATAAACATTTAGAAATTTAACAGAAAGTAAGAGTTAAGGTCTGTGTGAGGCAGCAGGAGTTCCAACGCCTCTTGCCAACAGCCGCAGCCCAAGCCCCAGAGGGGCTGCCCAGAGGGAAGGAACCGAGCATCGCACTTGCCCAGGGCTAGCAGCAAGAAGGCCACCCCTGTTCCCCCAAATAGGCCATGAAGGGTGTGGAGTGGGGAGCCTGTGCCACAGTGTCCTGCTCCTGGCAGGGAACAAAGGAAAGGGAAGCCCCTCCTCACCCATCAAGGGTGCCCCCTCGCTCCTGGTTGGGTCCAGTGTGGAGACCGTAGAGCTTCTCTGCCCCTTGGTCTGCCTTTGCCCTTGAGGCCAAACTTGGCAAGAAGAAGGTTAAAACCAATTGCTGTGCATTAAGGCAAGCAAAAAAGAAAAACCCACTTCAGAGAACTCAGTGACAAAGAGGGAGTGACCAAGCTGGCCTCTGGAGCATTTGGTTCCCACTGAACTACAACTGAAAGAAGACAACCTTGGTAAGAAATTGGTGGGAACAGAAGAAAAGGGAAGGAAATGCATAGGTTCTCAATGAGTGCTATTGGAGTACATTCAAATTATTTAGAGCCCGGTTTCTCATATAAAAGAAACCATGCTACATTTTACATCCTACAATTAGACGATAGGACATGGGAAGCTGGACCTTTCACAGGTAGAAAAGAGACAGAGGGATGGAGGAGAAAGGGAAGAAGGGAGGGAAATGGGGAAATGATAAATAAAAGGAACTACAGAGCTATATTCACATGTACCAATACCCCACAATGAGTGTATTCATTGTGCGTCACAAATATGCATTAATAAAAAAGGTAGGAAAAAGCCACAACGCTAGCAGCCTCCCCCCCTCACCTAATAAAATATACCCAAGATTCTTAAGAAGCAAACAGTGCAATTTTCAGATATGCAACTCCACAGCCACATCCATTCAGTGTCTGGTGGACTGGAGCCAGGGGCTCAGAGCCACCACCCAGAATAAATCATAGGTTGAGGCTTGAGGGTCAAAGCAAAGAGTCAAGAGCCCAGATCCCAAAGGTCCAGGTTCTAAAGAAGGAACAAGGCCCAGACAGAAGAGACAATATGCTTCTCATGACAGGAGTGGCTGTGCCTGCACAGGCCAAGCCTGCAGCTGGGTATAAATTGAAGCTGCAGTCTTCCAGGATCAGGGATTGGAAAGGCAAAGCCAGTAACGATTCATTGGTGCTGATTAGCGAATAACAGAGAACACAATTCTCAGACAAAGAAAACAATCTACAGTTACACAGAAGAGATAAAGTAACTAAGAACAAGCATAAAAAATGGTCTTCGGGATTCACAGGAAGAAACCAATATAAATTTATGGGGATATGTAAGAAACGTTTAAAGAAAAAACAGTCAATAAGGCCATGTGTTTTGGAAGAATTAATGCTGAAATGTTCATTCTTCCCACATTAATTGATGTGTTTAATGCAATTCCAATCAAAGCCCTATGGAATTTGGGGCAAGTTTTCCCAATGATTCATAATGTCATCTAGAAGAATGAACAAAAAAATTAAAAATAATTAAGAAAAGTGATGCTAAACATATTAAAGTACCAACTCATGAATGAACACAAGATAGCACAGGGTCATTCAGAGATAAACCCTAGTCATTACAGATCATAAACAGAAATGATTTGATGGAAAATATGGTAACTACAAACAGGTTAAGAATTTGGGAGGAAAAAAATCAACATTTATCTTTGTGTTTTAATTGAAACTGTTAAAGATACAAATTAGAGGCATAGATAAGTAAAATGAGCAAAAAAAATTCTAAGCTTAAAATCAATTGTAAAAACCCAGGAAAGTAAAAACTCATAGGTTTTACAACACTCTGTGCATGTTCAAAAAATAAAAACTAAATTAACTACTTAGCAATAAACCAGGAAAACTAGGCAACGAATATGACAACAGGGTAACGTTCTTTTAGCTACAATGGGCTTCATTAAGGAGACATACGAAAGGACGCAAACAGATAATTCACAAAGGAAAGATGCGAATATGAACCGGTGGAACGTGTTCAATTGCAATAAAATGAAAATAAATGCAAATTAGAGCAATAATGAGACATCGTTTTCCACATCCCCAGCAGGCAAGGGCTTTATTTCTAAGCGAGAAGACAGCGTGCACAGCTCCCAGGGCTTCGTTTCTCACACTGGCAGAAACAGGCACCGGCACTGCCTTCCTGGGCGCCAGCTCAGCACTGCTGCTCGGATCACAGCTCCTTCCTAATGTTCCTTCCCTTTGATGCAGTCATTCATTTTTGGCTTCCATCCTAAGGAGGTGATCAGAAATTTGGGCAAACATCTCTACACTTTGTTGTCCACTGTAGCGTGATTTGCATTAGAAGTGAACAATGAAAAGTAAGAACATACAGAAGAAACTAAAAAGCAACTCATGATCTAGAATTGCCATTTTCTTCTGAGTTGATATATAAAAAAAAAAAATTAAAATTGCATTTCCTGTCCCTTGGCTTAACATTTTATTGTTAAACATTTCCTGTGTTATTAAAACTCTTCATAAGAAATTGGTCAAGTAAAACCTTACAGAAAGCCATGGTTTTTCTCCATCTATTTTTTTCTCTATTTTTGGATGGCCTAATTATTTCTATAATGGCATACAATATGTTTGCAATAAAATACTAAGCTGTCTCTCTCTTTAATGCTTTTAACAACCACGTGAAGTAATTCTTGAGGGGTAATGGCCCTGCTGAGGCAGCAATGCAGCTGAATTCTGATGACTTCTATGGGCCATGTACCAGAGCTTTCCAAGTTGCACAGAAGGAAGATGGCACTTGGCACCAACCCACAGCCTATAGAGTGTTGTATAACCAACATCCGGGTCATTTCATGCAAAATTAGAATGATACACGAAATTACTCTTCTGCGACCCACCACTATACCACATAGTAAAAAAGTCAAAGTCCATTAACTATGCAAATACGTCACAACTTTTATTCAAATGAATCCCTCAATGGTCATAAGCACAAGGGTACTTCCTTCAGATATTATTTGCTTTTTGAGTATAAAATGGGACTAAATAGGGGGTTGGCAGAAGCTAAAAGAAACTAGAACCCTACAAGGACACCCTTGTAGGGTGTCTGTACAAGAAGGTCAAGCATGCGGGACTTGGAAAGAAAGGAACTTCTGAACTGAAAAAGTTGAAGAAAACAACTTAACAAATTCCTTACAAGGAGCATGTCCAGTGTCTGGAATCTCACACAGATGCAGTGCAGCTCAAAGAGACAGTGACATACAAAAGAAGCTATGACAGTCTCCATTTAAAAAGCCAAAAGTTGGAAATAAGCAACTCCTAAAGCTGTCTGGCTTTAAAACATAGCTGTCAACAGGGGGAAGTGTAATCATTTTGACATGTTTCCATTTCATTGAAGACTCAACGTTTTAAATTTGGATTTAAAGTTAAATGTTATGCTTCCTGGATTGTGAATATCCAATTTCACTTATATTTTTAGACTGAAACTTTAGAAGTAGATTCAACAGTTCAAAAAAAAATTTGTGGTACACAAAAGATATGCTGAATGTATTTCATTAAAATGGTCACTTTAAAGTCTTTTCAAGGGAAATGAATAAATCACTTTTAGGAATGCCATCTGATCTATGGACTTTAGACTTTCTCTGTTCATTTCTGCAACCCAGGCCACAGAGATCAGCTCCTCTGGACTCTGTCTGCTTCTTGTTTGGCAAAGCTAATGGAGGGGCCAGGGAGATGGCTCAGTAGAATAAGCACTTCCCTGGCAAGTTTAAGAGTCTAAGTTCAATCCTGGGCTCTGCCAAAAATAAAAAAAAGCTAATGGTGGAGATGATGGGTAAATTCAAAGTTTAAGTGACAGTGTTAGAAAGAAAGATTCCTTCAATAACATAGCAGAAAAATATGGAGGGACTAAAACAAACCTCACCATCCCTAATATGTAATGTGCTCTCATTCTGACTCCTGTTGTGGCAAAGCTTCCTTCAAGGAGAAGCCTATAAATCAATACTTTAAACTGAAAGGAACTACTGATAAATCAGCTTGCTTTGAAATCCTACCACATAAATGGGATTTGAATGACAGTCAATTTTTGGGCTCAGGTGTCCCTGTATGGCTGAGTACTTGTGGCATTCATTCTGGATTTTTTCTAAAGAGAATAAAAAATAGGAGGAGAGAGAGAGATACACAGAAAGAGAGAAAGAGGAGAGAGAACAGAATTTCATTAAACAAGATGATAGGAATTTAATAATGGTTATTATATTGCACATTGTTGTCTTCAAACTAGTTGTTCACATTAGCAGATACAAGCTAGAACATTGGTCAAAAAATTAAGCATTAACTATTCTTCTCAGTAGACCAGTAGAAATCAGCAGTGTAATTATCCAAGCTACTATCTTCCGTGTGTGTGTGTGTGTGTGTGTGTGTGTGTGTGTGTGTGTGTGTTTCCTCTTCCCTTCTTTTTTTCTCTCCTTTCCTTCATCGTGGTTACTCCTTCCCTTTGAGCAGTTTCTTTCCTTTTCGCAGTATATGTTTGTCTTTTGTATTTTATTTATTCTTTCAGGCTCTTACACTAAGGAAAAATTGCATGGGGTCTGATTTATTTCACTTATGAGTATGGTCTCTAGTTGCATCCATTTACCTATAAAAGATTTGAGTATACCTTATTATAGCAAAGTAATACTCCACTGCATAAAAACACTACATCTTATGCTGGTTGCTGCTGAGCTATCTCTTGGGTAGATGTTTGTTTAAAAAGGAGGGGGGTGGTGAATGAAGGCAGGAGAGAGGAAAAGGAGTGATGGGGGCTGTCCTGCTACAGTGCTGTATGCAGTTAGATTTCCAAACTTATGTGTAAACATATATAATTATTTATTCCTATTTTTAAAATATATTTTAATTTTTTATGTTATATTTTATAGGGACTTAAAGTTTAACATATCAATACTTAATGAAAAATACCTGTGTATATAAAGCCTAAAATGTTTGATATTCAGACAGATAGTGAGGTTAAGCTCAACAGCCTAGGTTGCACAGTGATAACAATAAGCTTCTCCTCTAGAGGGTTAACGACCTAAGTTTATAGACCAAAATTAGAGAAAAAGGAGAGCCACAAGGATAGCCAACATTTCGGCCCTAGCCTTTAAGGTCAATCAAGACTCAGGACATAGGAGAACCTGTACTGTAACATCATGCTACTCAGCTGTGTCCCAAATTTTCTGATCAAAGAGATTATGGGTCCAAAGAGGAAAGTGATCAAGGATGTATAGTGTGCTAAGGAGAGTCACTTGGACAGAAAACAGTCTCTCAGCCTTTCACAGAAAGCAAATTGGTCAAGCAATGACCGTGACTCACCCATATAGCTGACACAAAGGATCTACGAACTGTGGTACAGGGTCTCAGGATAAATCCTGAGGGAATTTGACTGACCTTAATCATATACAAAAGCTATAATTCTTGTTACATAGGTCTTGCTTTATCTTGGTCTTAAGCATCCAGCAGAAAAGTATTAAACCGAAGTACAAGAAGTAAAACCATATTATTATGCTGAGCTGTAAAAGACTCAAGTCAACAACTTATGACATTGCCAGACATATGGAAAACCCAATACTATTATGGACTACTTGACTATTTCGGAATATTTTGCTGAACTCACATACCTATAGTATTTAATTGACAAAACTAAACAAAAAGAGGGATACAAATGAATGACCATTCTGTACCTGTATATTGAAAATAGTTAGGATAGATATACAGCTACATTCTCTTTATTCGGTGAATAGAGGGATCTCTTCTAATAGTGTTTGTAAATAGAATATTATGTCTGCATCTTGTACAACAATTAACCACTAAGAAAACAACATGCAATGTATTAATTATTGAAACTGTCCTACTAATTTGATTTGAAACTGTCTCATTGCTATTTGTTTCTCAATAAAATTATAGGGGAAAAAAAAGAAAAAGAAAAAACACCACGTCTTTTTTATCCATTCCTCAGCTGATGGGTTGTTTCCAAGATTTAGCTATGACAAATTGTGCTGCTGTAAACATCCCTGGTGAAATTCTCCATATCTCAGCTAGAGTAAACTTACTGATTAATAGCCAATTAAGTACTTTGGCTGAAGAAAAGGCCTGGTAATAGTTTTAAAAATTCTGGGCATGGATCGTTAGAGAAATTCTCCACCCGGTCTCCTCTACTGAAGGCAGCTATGAAACCTACAGCTATGGGGCAGCTCTCTGAAGATTCTGAGAAGTAAACAGTAGCACGTGGGCTGGAGAAAAACACCTAAATCTGATGAGCACCAAGCCAGCACTGTTTCTTAGTCACTTTGCCTTTGCCAGCACAGAATACTTGACACAAGCAACTTGAAGGAGGAAAGGTTTATTGAGGCTCATGGTTTCAGCCTATGGTTGGTTGGCACCAAGGCAGAAATTACATGGTGGAAAGACCTGGCAAAATATAGCTGCTGCAATGTGGAGGAAGCAGCGGGAAGAGGGGAGGAGCCAGGAACCGAACTCCACCCCTCTAGGCCAGGCTCACCTCCAGCCAGGCTCCACCTCCTAACAACACTTCCATCTCTGAACTCACAATGAATGAGTCCAGTGACTACAGCGGCCAATGATATAGTCGCCTTCAATATACAGAAGACTGCGGGGGGACATTTTAAATCTAAATCGTAACATAAAAGGCACTGTATTTCCCTGTTAGGATCTCCAAGCAAGATGCAATGTGCGATGACACCTCCAGCAGGCATGGGCTGGGGGGAAATACAGTAAATGGACAAGAGCTCTAAGAGGACTTCTGGTTCAGGGGTGGGGAGAGGGAAAGCTGATGTTGAGGGAGGGTGAGGAAACATAATTCCTCATTTCTCCATTGCTCATGCTTCAACTCACAGTAACCCACTGATGCCTCACAGCTTGGAGGGAAACAAGAATCTTCGCTGGATCCCAAGAGCCATTGTCTGCAGGAAGTGCCGATCCCTGACTCTTCCTACCACTTCCTGTTCTCTCATCACGTGCACAGAGAAGCTGGTGCAGCCATGGAAAAGCACATGGAGTGATGCAAATAAAGCCTCCGCTCACAGCCTGTAGCAATGAAAAGTGTGCCTGCTAGGGTTTCACTGAGTGTTCTCCAAAAATAAATACTCAGTCCCCAGAGTGGCAGCACTGGGAGGAGGTATATACCTTTAATATACCTAGATTGGGTGTGGTGCTGCCTATAATCCCAGCACTCTAGGAGGCTAAGGCAGGAAGGTCACAAATTTGAGCTCAGCTTGAGCCAAGTCACTTAGTGACTTAGCACTAAGTCACTTGACCTTCTCTCAACAGAAGGGCTAGGATGTCCCTCAATCTCCAGTACTGCTCCCCTGGAAGATGTGGATCTTAGTGAGAAGTCCATCTCAGGAAACTCCTTGAAGAAGACTATGGGATTCTAGTCCTTCTTGTCCTCTCTCTTACTGGCTTAAGAGCTGGTCACTTGTTCAAATGCATGCTCCCGCCATGATGTGCTTCTGCACGCTGTCCTCACTGGAACCAGGCTGATGCAGCCCATGCAGATGTCATGTCCTTGAACCTTCAGAACTGTGAGCGAAATGAACCTTTGCTGTTTCTGTAGTTCCTGCCTCGGTCTTCCATTGGACTCATGTGACACGAAGGTAAGGAACAAGAAAGTACCTGGGAGCATTCAGACATGGAAGTGTTTGTTACTGTGATAGCATAATATCGTTAAGGATTCCTGAGCTCCCCTGCAAATTGTCTATGCAGATGTCTGAGGCCAAACAGTGTGACGTAGCCCCAGAGAACTGGAAAACAGAGAGACACACAGTGCCCAGAATGGCTAATGGGTGGCCCAAGGACAGCACAGATCTGAATATGGTTTATTTTGGAAGCTCTGAAAAGGGAACAGATATTGGACCCACAACCCAAAGTTAACTGGACAGGCTACGCAGACTAAACCCAGCCCAGTCATTTTCCTGCTTGCACAAAAGCATCAGCACCCTCCACGGGATGCACAGACGTCTCTATGTCTTCTACCACAACCTCTGGATGTCTAAAAATTTTATTACACAAAATTATTCAACATAAGAGGCACCAAGAAAATGCAATGTGCATGAGGCAAGAGCAGCCAACATGTACTTTGATGTCAGTGGCACATGTGTCGGAATTAATTTTAAAAGTCCTGAGCAAAAGCATGATGGAGATCTGGCAACAGTGAGGGCACATGCTCCAGAGAGGGCCAGAGAGGCCAAAAAGCTCAGTGCAGAAATAAGTGACGTGAATATAAAAGGGACGGGCCCTAGAGAACTGGAACAAGCACCACAGTGGACAAAACTCTATGGTTAGGTTCAATTACGAAATGGACAGGGTGACAGTAAATCACTTTGAAGATAGATTAATAGAAACCATTGCCTTTTTCCTCTCCCTGTGAGGTTAATGTCCCTATTAGTAGAGTCAGTAAAGCAGTTAAGAAGGACAACGGAGAAGAAAAATATGTAAAAAAAAAAATGTTTGAAAGTGTCAAACATTTACAGAAATAAAAGGGTTCAATAAGTTCACAGAATCTTAAACAACACAAAGAAGTAGTACACACTGAGACACATCTTGACCAATGTGTTGACAAATAAAGACAAAAAAAGAACTCCTGGACAACAGACAAGGAAAAACGATCCAGTCCCAACAGAGAACTAATGATTGAGGTGACTGTAGATTCCTCATCATAAAATAGACAGAAATAACTGGAACAACATTTTTAAGACGCCAACAGAAAAGAACTATATCAATCCCAGAATTCTGTATCCAGTGAAAATAGCCCTCCGAAATGGGGGTAAAATAAAGATATTTTCAGATAAAAGGAAGGCACAGAAATTCATTCTCAAAGACTTGCTCTAGGAGATTTTTTAAAAGATGTTTTTTAGAGAGGAAAAAAGTGCTAGCAGAAGGGAACTTAGAACATCAGGCCTGGTCAATATCTGGCTAAACATAATAAATTACTGTCATCCCATTTTTCTCTATAAAACAAGTATGTGCCAGGGATGAGATATTCAGTGTGGATGAATATAGTATCTATACCAAGAGGAAGGAAGAAAATGGACAATTCTTAAAATAACACAAAACTCAGCAAAATATGAAAGACAAACCCTGAATAGTACTATTAAAGAAATTGTAATTGTAACTTAAAATTTTTCAAAAAGTACATTTTGAGTCCTAAATAGGTTCCATGTTAAAAAATCTAACAAACACTTGAAAAATTATTTTTTCTTTACTGGTAAAAAATACCAAGTACACACAATTTCTTCTGGAAAATAGAACAGAAAGAAATACTTTTCAGTAGCTAACATTACCCTTACACCAAATCTAAAGACATCAGAAAATCTAAAGACATCAGAAAAAAAAGAGCTAAATAGCTCTTGCAAACTGAGACACAAAGCAACAGCAAGTAATAGAGGTAATTCTTTTTACATAATCCAGGTATTCTGTGTTAAATGCATTGCTATGTACATGGATATGAATCAACACACATGTTAAAATACATAGGCATACACTTAAACATCAACTGTATCATTTTCCAAAAGTTACAACTAAGGAAGGTATCTAGGGCCATGCTACTCAGGTACTGCTAAATGGCCTGCTCCAGGGGCTGCAGAACCACACAACAATCTTCTAAAGGATTGTGGCAAGAGGGCAAGATTCAGGAAAGGGGGTGGGAGTCTCTAGGGAAATATTTCCTCTCTGGAAAAAAGAGTCCTCTGGCTTTGGATGCTGGCCTGTGGCAATGCACTGTAGGGCAGCCTTTTGGCACCCATGAGGTGCTAAGGAAACTGCAGGGTTGCTCACCTAGAATTATGACTTGCAAGACCAAATCAGAGGTCTGGGAAGACAGCTTGATGGTCTAAGCGCCTGCCTGGCAAGTGCAAGGACCCGAGTTTGATCCCTAGTACCACATGCTGTGCTGGCCCTCAAATCCTGACCACACTGTGCTGGCCACCAGAACTGGGCATGGTGGCCCACACCTGTAATCCCAGCACTGGGGAGCCTCAGACAGGAGGATCATTATAGTCTAAGCTTCATAGCAAGGTCTTGTACCAAATAAACAAATATTATTAGTTTTTATTTTTATTTTTTTATTTAGTACAGAGTCTACAGGGTCTCACTATGCAGACTGGATTCATAATGATCCTCCTGTTTTCAGCCTCCCGAGTGCTGGGATTACAGGTGCAAGCCACCATGCTTAGTCGCAATTGCTGTCTCAGCGTACCCTCGGGATGGGACTGTCACAGCACCCTGGGGTATCAAACCCTGTCACTGCATCTGCCTAATGGTGCTTTAATCCACTGAGCTATCTGGCCAGTCCTCCAAATAAATAAATAAACAAGTAAACAAACAAACAATTAAAAAAAAATCAGCCAGCCAAAAACTCATCGTACTTCCAGACTCCTAATGTGAGGTCATAAAGCCACATTATCTAGTGGCTGAAAGAGCCTAACTCACTAAGCAGCAATGCTAAGTGTACATGAAAGTGATTTTGTGCAGGTTTTATGGATGAATTGAATACAAAGCCTTTTGCAATAGGAAATAATTTTTTTTCTCTATAAAGATTCAATGGCTCCCTCAAGGTGCAACTGAGCCTCTTAAGGAGAGCAATTACTCAAACTCAACCAGGGCAGCAGATAACTAATCATCTTTGGAAGACACATTTATTCAGCCAGACGGACAGCTCTAAACCACTTCACCCTGGTGAGGAAGAGTTCTGTGGCCAGCTCATCTTGACAAGATAGGACGCCATAATCCCACTGAAAATCTGTCTTTTGCAAAGACTAATTTATTATCTTGTACACAGGGATGCTTGTCAAATCCTGGTGTCAAATCTCCTAATTCAAGGTGATCTTTTTTATCCTGCACAATGTGGGACTCCGAGACAGTGAGGGACTTCTCACTCAGACGTTTAAGCTGTTCACTGATTCATCTCTAGGAGAAAAAAAATCTGAATCCTATTTCTCTGTAATTCCTCAAATTACAAAAATGGAGCTACTTTAGATTTTGGGCACAAACAGATATCAGGATATTAAATTCTGATGGGCCTAGCTGAGTGTGATGTGGCAGTATGTAGCTGTAATCCCAGAATTTGGGAAGGCTGAGGCAGGAGGACTGCAAATTCAAGCCCAGTTCAGGGAACTCAGCAACTTACTGAGACCCCATCTCAAAAATTAGAAAAAAGGAAAAAGGGCATGAGGACACAGCACAGTGTAAAGGCCCTAGATTAAATTTTTAGTACTGCAAAATAAATTTTAAAAATGGAAGAAAAAACATCATCTGCTCAGAGACTGCTGCAGGTGCAGCATTTCTTACTGTCCATCAAACTCTTTAACTGCCCAGGCCTCATCTCCATCAATGCTTGATGAATTCCTTTTTAAAAATTAACTTGATTGGTAGCTTTTAGGTATATGCATATGACCACATCCATTGTAGGGAATCTGTACGTAGGCATGATATAACTTGATTCTTTTGTTCCCCAAAAGAACCCTCTCCTCCCCTCAACTGCTCTGCCCCTCCTTATTTATAAAAGCTTTATATCTTCTTTTCCCTTCTTTTCTCATCGCTTCTTCTCTTTTCCTTCCTTCCTTTCCCTTTTTCCCTTCCCTAGTTCCCTCTCCCATTTGACTATTCTCTTCCTGTTTCACAATATCTATTACACATATTGGCCCTTATTTACACTTTCGGTCCCTCACACCACAGAAATGCAGTGTTGACACATGTATGTCCAATTAGTTCACTTAATAGGAAATGTATTCTTGAGGAGCACTCTGCGGACACCTCAGTTCTTCCTTGGCACAATGACCTTCAAGCATAAAGGGACAACTACTGTGTCTTCATGTCCTCTCTCTAAAGCAATCACTCCTAATCCACCCATAATACATTAAAGGACACAATATGGAGTCCTGTTAGGATCCTGGTTCTCTCCTCCAAATGTGTTCTCAGAGATCTGTGATGTCAACTTGACATGAGTAAGTACTGCTTAGCATATAAGCAAAGCTGTGGGTGTGTCTGTGAATTATTGACACATAGGCTGAAATGGTGAGATCCACCCCGATATGGGTCAGACCAACCAATAGGTTTGTATCCTGGATGAGTAAAAAGGGAAAGGAAAGAAGGCCAGTCTTTGGCATCTTTCTCCATTTCCCTTAGTCTCCCAGTACACTCTTTGGCCTTCAAGCACAGTCACATGGGTGACTCTACAGTGAGCTTCCAGGCCTTTGACCTTACACTGCTATTGGGACCTCTGCCTTTCGGGTGTGCAGGCAGCCACTGTGGCCTTTGGCATCTCTGATCTGGAGCCTACAGACAGCCACTGTGGATTCTTCTACCTCTGATGCCATAGCCAGCCCTTGTGGACTTTTCCACTCTGACTCTGTAATCCTACCTGACAAATCCCTTTGCATAATTGTACATATGTTTTCAATTTATTGGGTTTCTCCAAAGAACTCTAACTAGTATAGGATCTTAAAGTCAGGAGTCCAAAACCCACAACTGACCTGTGGTCTACATAGCGAGGACAAAATGGAGATAATTACTTCTCATGCCATATGCAGCCCCTCCAACAACAACGCAGGAGTAAGTGCACATTGCTGGCAGTCCCCGCATCCTGTGGACTCACATCTAACCTGGTGACACTCTTCCACACCTGTGCTGAAAGGTCACCCTCTCTTGCCACATTTTTCTCCTCCTATTCTTTCAAAAGTTGGTTATTTGAGGAAGACAGTCCAGGACTCCACTACTGTGTCCACTCAATCTCATCTTGTTGGATTCAGCCTATTGTTCAGCCTTGTCAAGGCCTTTTTGGATCCTAATTCCATCATGCCCTGGCTTTAGCGGATTACTGCTAAAGTAATGGAACATAACAAAGCTGAGGACAAATCCCTGTAAGATAGATATTCTGTAAATATCCTGAATCTGTAATTTTAAACTAAGACTCAATTTTTCTTTTTTCTTGAGACAGGATTTCAGTATGCAGTTCAGGCTAATGTGAACTCACTTTGTAGCCCCCAGGCTGGCTGGCTTTGAATTCACAGTGATCTTCCTGTCTCAGCTTCCCAAGTGCTTGGAGTACAGACACACACCATCACACCCAGCAGATTCAAATCTTCTATAGAAACAATACAAACACTATGATGGAACTATGTATAATTTAACATCTGCAAAAATCTAGTGAAAGTGTCAGAAGTTCAGTGAAGGGTGACTTTTAGAACTTCCCCCTCGGGACACTGGGTTTTGTTGGGAATATGATGACTCCTAAAAGCACTGTAAAATCTTCAGGTTATAATGAACACTGCACATGAGTGAGACACCGGTAGGTCTTAGTGTCTGAGGAGTTCAGGTTCAAAGTTTTCTAGGCACCTATTTCTGACCTTTCACCAAATGAAGACTTAGGAGACATGTCACTAGGTCAGTTTAAATACTAATCACACTAACAACAGCTATGATATCAACTTATATCTAATGATTATTGATTACAGCTATTAGGAGAAATTTGAATATGTGATTCATGTAACCCTCATGACAGTGTTCTGAAGAAGATACTATGTATTTCCTACTTTGTAGGCAGGAAAATGAAGCACAGAGCAGTAACAAGAGTTGTCTTGATAGGCAACTAGGAAAGTGTACACGTGCATACTCCCCAGGAAGGGCTGGTGTGAAACGGAAGAAGAGTTTTCAAGCATGTTTTTGGAGGAGTGGTGGAGAGGCAAGACTATAGTGGCAGGACCTCAAGCAGAGCCTGACACCTACAGAGCTGACACAGTTCCTGGACTACTGTTCTAGGACTCTCTCACGGCTGCAGAATACTAGGAGAGCAAAACCGTGTAAAGCAACATTAAAATTCTACTTCTGCCAAAGGATATAGGTGAATTGACCAATAAACTACATGAAGTTACTTCTCTGGGTGCAGGGTCTGCATGAGCTGGCTGCTGGGCTCTGCCACACACCTGCAGCAGCTCTCTGTAAAGCCAGACCTCTGTTCAGCAGGACCAACCTCGGGCCCCCTCCAGCCGCCACCCTTCTCCACACAGAGTGGCACATCCAAGCCAGGGATCGAGGACAAAGAAAGCCAGATGATTTTATCCCACCTCACAAACGTTAAGGGACATCTTCATTGAGCAAAATTTGATTGCTTTATCCATCTCTGCTTCTCGGAACTTTGAATAGTAGTCATTGTTTACAGGTCTGGCTCCCCTACTGGACAATGAGTCAAACTGGACTAATCTAGGAGTCACATTGACGCCAGTCACCCTGTGTCACACGCTGACACATAAGTAGTCAAAAAGCTCATGTTTAAAGTTTTGGATGAAAAGTAGATAGAAGGAAGTTCAAGAATTTTGTTCCCAGAATTTTCCCTGCACACAAACCTCTTTGGATCCCAGTGGCACAGACTGAGGAAGCAAAGGGATCCCCAAATGAGAAGAAACCGGCAAATTAAGGGTTCTCAGGAGTGGAAGCAGACTGATACAAATTGCAACAGAATGCCACCATTTTTGAGTATAATAAAAGTCTGGGCCCATCAAGGACAATGGGACTTGTCACCCAGAGTAGAAGAATCAGGGCATAAAAAGAGGGCAGGCGAGGCTGAGGAATGCCTGGAGACGTGGTGTTGAGGTCCAGATATCCTGAGCTACTCTCCAGCGGTCCGGAGTATCTGACCAAGAATGGGATGTCGCAGAAAGTAAAAGATGCAAGCAGAGCCCACTCGGGAAGACATCTGTCCAGGGCCCACCTAACAGGCCACTGGCCTCAGTAGTGGGATGTAATCAGTGACACCTAGAGTAGTGTCCGGAGGCAAGTGAAACAAATGATCATGCCTGTTACGGCTGCTATGATTTGGATCTGAAATGTTCCCCAGAGCTCTTGTGCAAAAGACTTCTTGCCGACTGACAGGCTTTTGGGGAAAGTAATTGGATCTTGTAGCTTCATCCAGTGCATTAACTCCATCAGTGAGATTAAACTGTGATGGGTTTTTTGGAAGATGGTGAAAACAGGAGGTGGGGCCCGGTTGGAGGGAAGGTATCATGGGGTGTGGCCCTCAGGGCTACCTCTGGTTCCTAGCTGCTTCTTTTCCCTGTCTTTCTCACTCTCCTCAGTTACTGAATGCCATAAGGGGAGGAGTTCTGTACCAAAATCAATATGCTTCCTCCCAGACCCAGCACAATGGAACTGGAGGTCCATGGACTGAATCTCCAAAACTGTGAGCCAAAATAAACTTAATATTAATTAATCAGCTTTTTTATTGCTGGAACACAGCACCCAGTTCCCACAATTTAAAGGAGGAAAGGTTTCATTTAACTCAGGATTTCAGGAGGTTCAGTACATGGTCCCAGGTTAGCAGTCTCCACAGCAGAAATATTGCAGCAATAGATGGAGTGGAACAAAGCTACTTAGTTCATAAGTAGCCAGGAAGCAGAGCAGGGAACATTCCAGAAAGGTCACACAGCCACAGCACACCCCAACACACCCAGATGTGTGCTCTACTAGTTCACTAGGTATTTCTTAATTCCATGAGGATGATATAATAGGACAATGGTCACACATCTCTTACTTTCTCAGATATTTGGTCATAGTATTGACATGCTGACTAATACAGTCATAAGAAACTAAAATAATACATAAAACCAACATTAATTCTCTCCTAGTCCTGGAGATAAAAAATCTGAGCCCAATGCCACTGTGTCTAAATCAAGAGCACTCCTCCTGCAGTCTCCAGGAGAGAATCCATTCCTGTCCCCTTCAAGCTGGTAGTATCTGTGCCTCTGTTCCTTGGTTTGTGGCTATTTTACTGCAAATCACTGACCTCTCTATCCACCCAGTCTTCTGCTCAGTGTGTGTGAATTCTCCTTAGAAGGATAATTTGATCACGTTTAGGGGCTACTCTGACACTCTGAAATGATCTCCACAGCTCAAGATTCATAATGTAATTATATCTGCAAAGACTTTCCCCAAAGAAGGTGACACTCACACACACCAGGGTTGGATAGATAGGCAGATCACTGAACAAACGAACAGAGAGAGGGTAGAGAGACAGAAACTCAGACAGAGCCAGAGCCAGCTCTTATAAAGAATTGGCTCTAAGACTCTCCCACTCCCACTCCTCCAACCCACAAACCCTGTAATCTGTGGATGCTCAAGACCCTTCGATATTTGAGTGTAACCAGCTCACATTACCCTCTGTACTTTAAATCATCTCTAGACTACTTTTAATATCCAATGTAATGAAAACCATTGCTATTCTACATCATTTAGGGGATAATTGCGCGAAGAATATCTGAACATTCAGTACAGAGGCGTGCTCAGTACAAATGCATTTTTCCCTAAACATCTTCAGGATGCACTTGGTTGACCTTGGGAGCACAGCACACGGGGGCAGAGGGCTTGGGGGAGGCTCATGTGGACACAGAAGCTGAGGGTGCTCAGGCCTATGATCGGCCGGCTGGAGACTGGGAGGCCGGCATGGAGTCTTCCAGTCTGATGGGAAGTCACTCGTGAAGCAGAAACTAACAGGAAAAAGACTCGCCCCATATACTTGGTACTGCAAACACACCTACGCACGAGCACGCAGGGGACTCACAGTGAGACTCGGCAGCTGCAGAAGCCTGAGAGTGGCTTACAAAAATTGTTAAATCATAAAAAAACTGTTTTAAAATATATACTTCTTGTTGTAGAGCCCCACTACACACAAAATTATAGACATTGTTCTCTGTAATCAGGAAATTTAAGAAGTCTGGACATTGCCTTCCCAACAGATATTAAAGGAAATGTCTTTAATCTGAGACATTATACTAAAAAGACCATCATATTTTGAAGACAAGATTATTGTCTCCACAAGTTTTTGAAAATTAAAAGAAACTACATTGCTGTATTAATCAAAGTGCTTATTTTGATAATGATCTTGATTTTTAAAAATTACAATAAACTACAAGTGTCAAAGAAATGAAATTATGTGGAGTAGTCTACTTAGGAGATCCATGGACTTTCTTTTTTTTCTTTTCTTTATTCTGGTAGAGCCGGGGATCGAACTCAGACCCTTATGCTTGCCAGGGAAGCATTCATTCTATTGAGCCATCTCCCCAGCCTGGACGTTCTTTCATTATGCTAAAATAGTGGTGCTTTTAGGATTTACATAATTGTACTCTCCAATCCAAAGTATGGGGTGTGTTAAAGAATAAGGTATACCATTTTCACACATGTACAGCACTGGCGGGTAAAGAAATGTCTCATAGTAGTAATACCGGATGGAGCCTCTGGTTTTAGCAGCTGCATACTCTAGGACTACTATGTAAGTAAAAATCTCTCTTGTTTTGGTTGAGATGTTACAAGGTGGATGAGTGCTGTGGATGTGAATGTGAGAAGTAACTTTAATCATGTGTTACTGGTCACAAGGCCTCATTCACTGTAACTGTTGCTGTTCTACTTAACAATGCCTTGTTGCTTCCTATGCATTAATGTTTGGGCGTAAAGATTGTGTGTCTACCCAACAGGGAGCCACAGCATTCACACTGACCAACCTAATGTCACAATTACTTTGAGGTGGCCAAATGTAAACTAAAAGCTTAATTAAAGTGGTGTTATAAATTTGGATTGCG